>SNQJ01S0199815.1:0-17035 GCA_010110895.2 Picea sitchensis | reverse complement strand
TATATATATTCTATGAAATATCATAATTAGGTTTTTCATCAACTTAAAAATATAAAAGTTTATATTTGGTAACATTTTTTTTTGTAAAAATTGTGATTAATTAAAAAAATAAAATTATATCATATTAATTAGTATCTATTATAAGTATGCATATTTAATGAAAGTGAGGTTATATCATGGTAACATTTTTTTTAATTAAAGTTGTGATTAATTTCAAAAATAAAAATTATGTCATCTTAATATGGTTATTATTTATTATAATATTGTTATTATTTATTATAAGTATGTATATTTAATGAAAGTGAATGTATGTAAAAAAGGAAATATATGGGTATGATTCATTTTTTAGTTTATAAGTTGAAGGTATGCAATGTATTTATATCACAAATTTAGTTAAACAACATTTGAATATGTTTAATAAATATTAGAATTTAGATCTATTTTCTTGTTAAGTATAATAAGAAAATATCATATTGTAACATTCCCCATTCTGATACCATATTGTAACATCTCCGACCACTTAGATCGGTCCATGATACATGAGAGAACACTTTTCTTCTCTTTGCGGAACATGTTGTAACATACCCAATATCCAACTGAGCTATGCCACATAAATTATTCGAACTGCATGCAATTAAAATATATACACACAGAACTCTTGCAGAACATTATATATAAAATGTAAACAAACAAATACATTTCATAAATGCACAGATTCATACTGAAATAATAGTAAACATACACATGCAGCATATGCAGGCAATACCCATAACTATAAAGATAGTTATAACCACACATAGGATAAACCCGCAAAAATAAACACGTAAATAATAATGCAACATGTAAATTTATCACACAGTTGACACTTATCTTGGTAAGAATATCACCAACTGTGTGCAGACCTTCCACGAACCTCCCATCCTTAGACCACACTGCTCATCACTCTCAGCAAGGGGTCACCCCCGAGCTGGGACTAAACTCCACCTGGGTAAAGGGGTTCCTAACCAGGCTAATGGATCATAGACAACAAGAAAGACTATGTCATAGGTGCCAACTCAAACTAACAGCCTACAGTCCCTCATTCCCCAGAAGCCTGTCCCACCTCAGGAAGTGTGCCCCTTCTCTACTCAACAGTCCTTCGGTTGCCCCACTTCCTTTCCGGGCTTCAACAATAGGTCGAACAGGAAGTCTTAGAGCCCTGTAGTTGTAGTTTAGCACCTTCAGGAAATCAATTCCTAGCAATTCTCTCATCTAGATAATTTCCCACGGGCCTGACAACCCGCTTCTTTAGTCCAGCTCCCAAGCTAGCCAACTACACCAACAAGTATGGCTATGGATACAGGTTCAGATACAGTGATAGGAAGTATGGATGATCGTTGACTGCGTGAGTGAAAGATCCTGGTATGACTAAATGAATGACTGAATGATGGAAGGAATCCTCAAAAAATGAACTAAGTCCAAACAATATGTATCCATGTTCCCAACTTGACACTTGTCATGTTGGGAGCTACTTTGGCCCACTTGTCCCCAACTTTGGAACTTAGGATAAAATAATTATCCATACTTTATACTTTAAGAAATATTAATATAATATTCCTTTTTGGCTTAAGCTCCCTAGCTTAGCCTTTTTCCTTAACTTTTATCCCCCACCCTTTCCCTAACTAGTGGAGTTTAGTCCCCCATACTCTTTTTTCATGGTCGGTCTACGTGCAATAATGTATTTTATATTAATGATGAGACATATAAAAAAAATAGGTGCACTGACATTTAACATCTAGGCTCTCTGGCCTAGTTCAAAGCATAATCATCCTAGCTTATAATAACTGGCTCACCATCCTATAAAACACAACATATACACAAGGATCCCTAGCCTCAAAATTGCGTGCACTTAAGTTGTTGCACGTGGTATCCTGGAATGTGCACACTTCCTCATTTTACTGCGCAGTACAGGCGCACACTATACCATGGAAGGTGCATACAAAAAAAATGATATCAAACAACTCACCAGCTTAAGTACATTTGCATTTTACATTTACAATTGGGTTCGGCCTAGGGACATTACAATCCCCTCCCCTTATTTATGCATTGTCCTCAGTGCATCATGTACACATATACCACAAAATTTTCAAAAATCCTCAAAAAGATGCAGGTATTCTGTCCGCATTGCATCCTCATGTTCCCAAGTAGTGTCCTCAAGACTGTACCAGGTCCATTGGACCTTTAAAATCCCTATGGCTCGATTCCAGAGCTGTTTGATTTTTCGGTCAATAATGCGTACCAGATGCACTTGGAAAGCGCCTTCTTGCTCCACCTGAATCACATTCCAATCAATAACATGATTAGCATCAGGTATATATTTCTTGAGAAATGATACATTGAATACATTATGAACAGAAATAGATGCAGACAATACAATCATATAAGCTACTGGACCAATCCTCTCTAGTATTTCAAATGGCCCACAATAGCGAGCTGCCAACTTTGAACAATTTCCCAACTTCAGGGAACTTGTGTTGGCCTTCACTTTCAATAATATATGGTCCCCAACTTTAAATTCCTTGTGAGTTTTTCCCTTATCAACATAGCTTTTCTATATGTCTTGGGAAACCTTTAAATTTTGTTTTATTTTCAACATTTGCTCCTCCATTTCCCTAAGTAAATCTAGCCCAACCATGGCTCTATCGACTGGGTTATCCCAACTTACCAGTATGTTTCACTTTCTGCCATAGAGTGCCTCAAATGGGCTCAACTTTAGAGATGTTCGGTACCCATTGTTATAAGAAAACTCTACCAAGTGTAGGTAGTCTTCCCATTTTGATGGTTTATCCATCAAATACATTCTCAAAATATCTTCAATCACTTGATTCACCCTCTCTGTTTGTCCATCTAATTATGGATGATAAGTTGTACTAAAATTCAAATTTGTTCCAAATCCATTAAATAATCATTTCAAAAAATTTGAGGTAAATTTTAGATCTTTGTCAGACACAATTGTCTTGGGTATGCCATGTAATCTAGCAATTTATCTCATATAAACATCAACAATGTTGGTTGCCTTGTGAGTGAGCTTAACTAGAATAAAATGAGCAGCTTTAGTAAGCTTATCCACTACTACCATGATAGAATCATGTTGTTTGTTTGTCCTGGGCAATTTGGTGATGAAATCTATTGTTACAACTTCCCATTTCCACTTAGGAATGGGTAATGGATATAGAAAACCAGATAGGTGTCTATGCTTAGCCTTTACCTTTTGACATTCCAAACATTTGGCAATAAAATCAACAACCTCTTTATTCATGTCTAACTAATAATATTGGCTCTTGACAGTTGCAATAGTTTTCTGATAACCTGGGTGCCCAACATAAGGCATGTTATGCATTTCTCTCAATATCAGATTTTTCAATTCATTAGAATTTGGTACATAAATTCTGCCCCTATATATGAGAATTTCATCATTATCTAGCTTGTATTTTTCAATTTTCTGCTGCAAATTACCTTGCTATAATTTTGCCACTAATTCTTTGTATTCCAAATCTTATTTTGCAGAATCCAAAATTCTAGGTTTCAAATATGATTGGTACATGGTAATGGTTGTAGCATGCAATTCATGCACTCTTTTGTTGAGTGCATCAACCACTTTGTTCTCTTTCCCCTTGATATGCTTTATATCAAAGTCATATTCACTTAGAAATTTTAACCATCTGCTTTGCCTAGCATTTAGAGTTGGCTGATAAAATAAATATTTTAGACCATTATGGTCTGTCCTCAATTCAAAAATTTTCCCCATGAGGTAGTGTCTCCATTTCCTCAAGGCATGCACTATGGCTTCCAACTCCAAATCATGAGTGGCATAATATATTTCATGCTCTTTCAACTTCCTTGATTGATAACATATAACAAACCCATTTTGACTGAGGACTCCACCAAGTCCTTCTTTACATGCATCTGTGCATACAACGAAGTCTTCATTTGGTTATGCAATTCTTAGTATTGGAGCACTTGTTAATAATTGTTTCAAGTGTTGGAAACTCTTTCACAATAAAATGTCCACTGAAATTTCACACCCTTCTTTTGTAAGGAAGTGATTGGGTGTGCAATCTTTGAGAATCCTTCAATAAATCTCCTATAGTAGCCTGCAAGGCCCATGAATGATCTGACCTTTATCACATTCTTTGGCGCTGACCATTCTCTAATGGCTTCTATCTTCTTAGGATCCACTACTATCCCATCCTCTAAAATGATATGTCCCAAAAAATGAATTTTCTTCTGATAAAATGAGTTCTTGCTCAATTTGACATACAACTGATGCTCCCTTAATACTTGCAACACCATCCTCAAGTATTTCTCATACTCTTCTTCTGACTTGGAATATACAAGGATGTCACCCAAAAATACAATGACAAACTTGTCTAAATATTCTTGGAAAACACCATTCATTAAGCACATGAAAACAACTGATGCATTTGAAAACCCAAATGGCACCACTGTGAACTCATAATGTCCATACCTTGTCTGGGAGGTGGTCTTGCTGATATTTTCCTCTTTGATCCTTACCTGATGATATCCTGACCTGAGGTCTATCTTTGAAAATATATTTACATCTTTCAATTGGTCAAATAGATCATCAATCCTTGGCAGAGGATACTTGTTCTTTACAGTCACTTTATTGTCCTGTCTAAAATCAATGCACAATCTTAATGTCCCATCTTTATTCTTCATGAACAAGACTGGGGAACCCCAAGGTGACACACTTAGGTGTATATACCCCTTCTTCAGAAGTTCTTCAAGCTGCATTTGCAACTCCTTCAACTCTGTTGTACTCATTCTGTAAGGAGTCTTTGACACTAGAGCTTCTCCAGGAATTAAATTTATAGAGAAATAAATATCTCTCTTTGGGGGTAGTTCTGGTACCTCCTTGAACACATCTTCAAATTTTTCTAGGACTGCATGATCTTCCAAATTTGGCACCTTATCTTTAGATGTCTCTTCCATGTGAGATGAAAATATTTGACACCCTTTTCTGTAACATTTCTTCAGTTGCAATGCTGAAATTTCTTTGATGGTTACTTCCCTGGGAATTCCCTGCACTTTTCTTAGGCTCCATTCCTCATCAATTCAAGTTAATGCTTTGTTATGAAATTCTAGGATAGCGTGATGTTGGTCCAACCAATCCATCCCAATTAGACATTCATAGGAACCTAAAGGCAAGATATTCAGATCTGCCCTGGTGTTAAGCCCATTCATGTCCATAAGACATGACTTAACCATCTCATTAAATTTTCTTTTGGCTCCGGTAGCCAGCTGCACCAACCAAGATTTCCCATGCTTGCTTCTTGAAAAGTGTAAAATTTCCACCATCATAGGGTCTATATAATTATGACTAGCTCCTAAATCAATTAAAATATCAATGGTTTGGTTGTTGATCATACCTTCCACTTCAATCATATGTGACTGATACTCTGTTTTCTTTTTGTCCAGGGATGCATAGATCCTTGGTACATTTCTTCCCTTGTCCTCCACTGTTTCAGCTTGTTGTACATTGTGAACATTTCTCACTTTTTCACCTCTGTGAGGACAATCTCTGAACATATGATCCCCTTTACAACCCCAACATTGAATAGATGGCTACCTTGGTCTTTGACCCCCTGCCTCAATCGTTCTGGGTTCTATAGAAGTTGGTTGTCCCCAAGGATTATTTCTTAAGAATGGTCCCTTAGTTCCCTTCTTCCTCCAACCCATCTTGAATTTCTTTTTGTCTTCCCAATATTTTTGGAAATTTGGCCTTGCTTTTTGCTGATCATATAGGCATTCATCTCACCTTATGGTCTCCTCCAATGTCTTGGGATCATCATACTATATTTTTTCACTGATGAATGATGGAAATCCACTCAAATACCTTTGAATTTTAACTATCTCATCCTTGATGAAAGAAACATACTTCAACAGTTCTAAAAACCTTCTTTCATATTCATCTATTGTCATACTCCCAAGCTTGAGTTCAAAGAACTCTTTCATTTTCTTGTCATAGTATCTCTTAGTCAAGTATTTCTTCTCAAAATACTTCTTCAATTCCATCCAAGTAACAGTTTTCTCTTTAATGTGTTGCACATTCACAAGTTGATCCCACCAGATGGATGCCTTTCCCTTGAGTTTATAGATGGAAATTATACCTTCTGCATGAGAAGAATAATTATGCAATTGAAAATACTTTCTCATTCCCATCAACCATGTCTCTGCATCTTCATCCTTCTTGTGCTCACCATCAAATGTAGGAGGTTTGATTTTGTTCATTTCTCCTCATAGATCATCCACCCCAGACCTCTTATGCTTTCTGAAAGGGGATAGACTTGAGATGTTGTTTGCTTTCTTATTTGAATGCCTCGGGGAGTGATGGTGATGTCTGCTAACACTTCTTGTTCTTCTTTTCTCATCAGGAGACCTATGACTTCCTGATTTTCTTGAGCCACTCTCCTTATCCAATTTATTTTCTATTATGTTCAAGATCTACATTAACTTCATGTTGAAGTCATCTTGCTTCTCATTGGCTCTCATAAGCCTTTCATTATCATCTTTATGGATTTGGACATCTTTCTGCAAATTTTTAATGGTCTCTACCATATTCATGTTTTCATCCCTTCCTTCTCCATGTCCATTGGAGTTTGTTCCTTCAATGCCCAAATGGGCATCCATCCATCTAATCTCATCCTCTTGATTGTATGATGCAGGAGCATCACTCCACGTCAGCCAGCCAGCCATCCATGTCAAGCACACACATTCAAAGCTGAAGAGAGAGGCGCAGTCATTTAAAACTTGAATTGAATGTAATTAAATGTCTAGGATGTTGAGCCATAGAGCCGTGCCTTTGTGCAGCTGTAGATAAGAAGGCCTTTAATGTTTTGTAAGGTTGAGATCTAGATCCGATGCTGGACTAGACATCCCATTCAATGTAATTGAATAGGGTAGGTAGGTTGGAGGGAAGAGCTCTAAGAGCCCCCTCATGTAAAAGAGATTTAGGATCTCATTTTGTGTAAGTGGATGGAATAGAGGAGTGAGTGTGTAGAGAGCAGAAAAGAAGGAGCCGAGACCTTGTTACAGGCCGTGCTCAGGAACACCTTTGTAAAGAGACACTTTTATTAATATAAACATAAGCAGTTTTTCCTGCATGTATTTCTATATTATGTGGATGCCTTGGTGTGTTCTATTTTATGATATGAATGTATGCTGTAGGTTTGCATTTGCAGGAGTGTGTCTGATTTCAGGTGAAGGTCTTTGAGGTTTCATGCCATGAGGGCGTGACAGAGTACTGCGGTCTCTGAATACCAGTGCACTAAAGCACTTCTGAATACTGTGGGTTCAGACAAAGACGTGTTGCGGCATAAGAAATGGAATCAATAACTCAGAAGAAAGACCTCAAGGTTGCAGAATACCTTGGAGGCTAGGCTGTGGGAGAAGAACATAGTTGCAGACAGAATCACTGAGGATTCTGTAGAGCTCTTCCAAGTGGGCATTGAGCATATGCACAATGGTGCATTGAAAATAACTCTGTTGTGACTTCTTAGGATGTCAGAATCACTGAGGATTCTTGACTCTCTGCCAGGTGGGCATTGAGCATATGCACAGTGGTGCATTGAGAAGAACTCTGTTGTGAGTTCTTAAGGAGAACCAGAATCACTAAGGATTCTAAAGAGCTCTGTCAGGTGGGCATTGAGCAGGTGCAAGGAGTGCACAGAGGGCAGAACTGCTGACGTTCTGTGAGAAGATACTCTGCCAGGTGGGCAGTGATACATTGTACAGATAGGCACAGGGAGAAGAGAACTCTTTGAATTCTGGAATTCAGAGGAAGAATCCACTGAGGGATCTTCACAGGGTTGTTGAACAACCTGAAGGCTCAACAAGAAGTTGCTTGAGGTAGAGGATAGCCAGGAGGGCATCCAAGTATTCTCCATCTGCAGGAGGAAGAAAGAAGGATAAAATCCCTTAGGGGTATGAACATTTGAGAAGCTTAGGAGAGACAACACTGTGTGTGCATGAAAATACTCTGTAGAGGTGTAGGAGTTGAATAATCCTTTAAGGGTTCGGAAGAAGGATAAGCTCAGGAGGGCGAGTGCTTTCAGGCACAGAGTCATAACTGCAAGGAGTGCAAAAGCTTCAGAACCCTCTGACGGGTTCAGAGTACTCAAAGCTCAGGAGGATCAATGTTTCTATACACGAAGGCGAGAACTCAAAGTAAAGGAGTTTTCAGAGGAGAAGGAAGACAAAGGTCGAGGCCTTTGAGAACTTGTATTTCTTCCAAGTACTAGAAGAAAGCGCAGAAGCTCAGGAGGGAGCATAACAGTCGTCGGATCGGCCGAAGAAATCTGGACCGCTGAAGATTTCACGTCCAGAGAGCATCAGAGTGAGCGCACAGGAAGAAATGATCTGCACCATCGGATCTAGAGAAAACTCCCGTCAGTTGTCAGATCTGGCGAAGGAGCGAGGAGGTTACGACCGAGTTTCCAAGGTGCAAGCCCAAAAGATTGGGGACCATCGAATTTTCCCATAGATACCCATCAGTCGTTGGATTGACAGGAGCTGTACGAGGTTTACCTTCATGAACAGGAGGTTGAAAATCCCGACGAGAGGCATGGCCATTGGGATATCTGCATTCATGAAATCGGGAGTCACGATGACATGAGATCGGGGATTTCCATGGGAAAAATCTCGGAATCGATCTGAGTCGTCCATTTGTGGAGACGCGTGGCGGGGATCGAGCGACCCATCGATATATCGACTACCGGGGTTTTGAGTTGACAGGGGATTTCTGTCATCGGAGCATCGAAAACTCTGAAATCGCGAGATCGGATCAAGGCCATCCATCATTCGGGATACGTGGCGGAGATCTAGGCTATCAGGGAAAGTCCCGATAGAAAAGTCAATCGGTGCATCAGGGTTCAGCGTTTCACGAATCCTGAGGACAATACTTTCGGAGCATCAGAAGTCATGAAATCGCGAGAGGCGATCAGGACCGTCCATCTACTGGGGCGTGTGGCAGTGATCAAAGCCTTCATGGAAAGCCGAGGTGAAAGTCTTGACGAGAGCAGCTAATCAGGATATCGACAATCGGGATGTCGGAATTCCCGTGGACAAGAGATCGGGTAAGTTCACAGTGAAAACCCCGATACAATCCTGAGCCGTCCATCTATTGGGGGACACGTGGCGAGATCAGGAGAGTCCATCGGCGTATTGGGGATTCCGTGGACAAGAAGTCCATACATTTCAGAACTTTGAATTCTGAAACCTTGAAAGGAGGAAAGTGCTATTGTGGGCCAGCTGTCAACATATCGGAGAAGAGGGAAGTGTCGTTTAAGGGGCCAGATGTCAGCACAACAGAGAATCGAGATTCAAGAGATCGACAATCCCGAGAGAAAATGCATTTCGACATTGGAAAGCCCGAAACCCCGATAGGAGATATGGTTGTGGTCCTATGAAAACTGGGCGTGTGGACTAGGAGTTTATCCAGGAGGGCTAACACGTAAAGGCGTGTATCGGTGAATTGGCTCATCAGAGATCGAGAAACCCCAAACCCTGAAATTATCATCGGGGAAAAGTCACAGGCGCGTGTAGAGGCCATGACAGGGAAAGAGAAGGACCTGTGGATAGGGTTTTTAGCAGAGTTTCCGACAGGGAATCAGATGAGCCGCTCCGGCTCATGAAATGATTAATCGATCCTATGAGCAGGAGCGCGAGGTGGTGGTCGGTTCTTACTGCATCAAGTGGTATCAGAGCCTGATCCTTGTCTGTATATTTCAGGTGAGGGNAAGAGGTAAAGAGCACTCTGATACACATCAAGTGGTATGAGAGCAAGGAATTCACTTGTATATTTTAGGTGAAGCAAGAAGGTAAAGGAAGACAGAGCGTTGGAGACTCTGTGGTGATTTTTCGCAGGTAGGCAACAATCGAGAAGACAGTCAGGAGGATTGTAGGATGAAGCTAGAAACACTCAGGGTGCAGAGTGACAGCAACAGGTTTGCTAGGAGAGTAGACAAAGACATCAATATGGCTATTGAAGGTCGTAGATATGCTGGAAGGAAAGCCTCATATCTATGGAGCCAAGAAGATATAGATGAAGAGCTCGCTAATATAAAGAAATAAATAGAAAATCTTGAACTGTGGATGCAGCAAAATACTAAGCCGAGATGGGTATATAAATGGCCCATGAAGAAGGCAAAAGCAAAATGGCTAGTCAAGGAGTTGATGGCTAGAAGACAACGTAGGTTGTTAAGAGGATGGTTGAGGCATACTAAAAACCTCGACGGACCTGAAGAAATGGTTCAGATATGTGAACCAGAGATTGGAAAAATTCTCGGTGAAGAGAATGAAATGGGATCAACTGAAGATATCAAGAACTGCCAGGAGGGCAGAAAGGAAATTCCCAATTTCCAGGTGGCAAACAAGTTGAGATCACTACGAGATCTCGGAGACTGTCATGAGGACAGCCAGGGAATTTCACATTGCCAGCTGGGCAATGAAATGAGGTCGTTGCGGAATCTCGAAGACTGCCAGGAGGGTAGTGGAAGCATCTCAAATTTCTAGGTGGGCAGAGATGAGAATTCAAGACTATTTGAAAGTCTCATGGTCTCGGAGGTGAGTTCAATTCAACAAGGGTTGTTGATGAAGATGGGATCAGTTGATCTCATAATCTGCCATGAGGACAGTGAACACATCCCATATTGCCAGCTGGGCAGGGATGAATAGATGAGACTATCTGAGGGTCTCATAAATTCAGAGGTGAGTTTGGATCAGCAGATGCAGCTGATAGAGGAGGAATATCGGAGAAATCTTCTAATGATTGGGGAAATACAAATATTCCTACCACCTGCCCAGGAGGAGGCAGAAATCTGTGTTGCAGGTGCAACAACAACAGAAGAACAGTCAGCTGAGACTGTCAAGGAGGAATTGGAGCAGACTTTGGAAGCTGCCCAAGAAGATGAAGAGGATGAAGAGCATTCTGGGGAATGGCTCAATATTTTCAGCCAGGAGACTGAAAAGACTGCAACCTGATAGTTTGCAGAAGAGGAAGAAGAAGAAACAGACAACATTAGTTTAGTTGATCTGTATGAGCAGATTGAAGCCCTGGAAAGAAGGGTGAAAGTGCAGAGCATGCACATCCAACAGGTGAATTTGGAAGCTGATGAAGAAGGCATGGGAGATCACAGTGATCTGCCCATGAGCCAAAAAAAATTGCAGCTGGGGAGACTGCAAAAACAGGACTAGGCACTAGAGCAGCTGGACAAAGGAATAGAGGAGATCAGAAGGCTGATGTTAAGGTTAGAAAGGACTGCCAGCGACTCTATCTTCCTTTACCTTCTCGCTTCACTTGAAATATACAAGTGAAGTCCCTGCTCTGATACCACTTGATGTGTATCAGAGTGCTCTTTACCTCTTATGCCTCCCTCGTCTAAAATATACAGACAAGGATCAGGATCTGATACCACTTGATGTAGTAAGACACAACCACCACCTCGCACTCCTTCTCACAGGATCGATCAATCATTTCATGAGCCGGAGCGGCTCATCTGATTCCCTGCCGGAACCTCTGCTAAAAACCCGATCCACAGGTTCTTCTCTTTCCCTGTCACGGCCTCTGCATGCACCTGTGACTTTTCCCCGATGATAATTTTAGGGTTTTGGGTTTTCTGATCCCCGATGTCAAGAGTCCTCTGTACTCTCGAATCCTCGATCTCCGATGAGCCAATTCACCGATACGGGCCTTTATGTGTTAGCCTTCCTGGATAAACTCCTAGTCCACACGACCAGTTTTCATAAGATCGTAGCCTTATCTCCTATCGGGGTTTCGGGCTTTCCAATGACGAAATGCATTTTCTCTTGGGACTGTCGATCTCTCGAATCCCGATTCTTCGTTGTGCTGACAGCTGGCCCCTTAAACGACACTTCCCTCTTCTCCGATATGCTGACAGCTGGCCCACAATAACACTTTCCTCCTTTCAGGGTTTCAGACTTCGAAGTTCTAAAATGTATGGAATTCCTGTCCACAGAATCCCCGATACGCCGATGGACTCTCCTGATCTCGCCATGCATCCCCCAATAGATGGACGACTCAGGCTTGTATCGGGGTTTTCACTGTGAACTTACCCGATCTCCTGTCCACAGGAATTCTGACATCCCGATTGTCGATATCCCGATTAGCTGCTCTCGTCGGGACTTTCACCTCAGCTTTCCACAAAGGCTTCGATCACTGCCACGCGCCCCAGTAGATGGATGGTCCTGATCGCCTCTCACAATTTTGTGACTTATGATGCTTCAGAAGTCTTGTCCTCGGGATTCGTGAATCGCCGAACCCTGATGCGCCGATTGACTTTTCTATCGGGACTTTCCCCGATAGCCTGGATCTCCGCCACGTATCCCGACTGATGGATGACCCTGATCTGATCTCACGATTTCGTATTTTTCGATGATCCGATGACAAAAATCCCCTGTCAACTCAAAACCCTGATAGCTGATATACCGATGGGTCGCTCAATCCCCGCCATGCGTCTCCACAAACGGATGGCTCAGATCGATTCCAGGATTTTTCCCATGGAAATCCCCGATCTCATGTCATCGTGACTCCCGATTTCACGAATGCCAATATCCCTATGGCCACGCCTCTCATTGGGATTTTCAATCTCCTGTTCATGAAGGTAAACCTCGTGCAGCTCCTGTCAATCCAACGGCTGACGGGTATCTATGGGAACATCCAACGGTCCCCAATCTCCTGGGCTTGCACCTTGGAAACCCGGTCGTAACCTCCTTGCTCCTTCGCCAGATCTGACGCCTGATGAGATTTTTCTCAAGATCCGATGGTGCAGATCGTTTCTTCCTGTGCGCTCACTCTAATGCTCTCTGGACATAAAATCTTCAGCGGTCCAGATTTCTTCGGCCGATCCGACGGCTGCTATGCTCCCTCCTGAGCTTCTGCGCTTTCTTCCAGTGCTTGGAAGAATTACAAGTTCTCAAAGGCCTCGACCTTTGTCTTCCTTCTCCTCTGCGAAATCCTTTACTTTGAGTTCTCGCATTCGCGTATAGAAACGCTGATCCTCTTGAGCTTTGAGTACTATGAACCTGTCAGAGGGTTCTGAAGCTTCTTCACTCCTTGCAGTTACGAATCTGTGCCTGAAAGCACTCGCCCTCCTGAGCTTATCCTTCTTTTGAACCCTTAAAGGATTCTTCAACTCCTGCACCTCNTTTTGAGCTTCTCAAACGCTCAGACCCCTAAGGGATTTTATCCTTCTTTCTTCCTCCTGTAGATGGAGAATACTTGGATGCCCTCCTGGCTATGGAGAATACTTGGATTCCCTCAAGCAACTTCTTGCTGAGCCTTGAGGGTGTTCAACAACCCTGTGAAGATCCCTCAGTGGATTTTTCCTCTCACTTCCAGAATTCAAAGAGTTCTCTTCTCCCTGTGCCTATATGTACAATGTCTCACTGCCCACCTGGAAGAGTATCTTCTCACAGAACGTCAGCAGTTCTTCCCTCTGTGCACTCCTTGCACCTGCTCAATGCCCACCTGGCAGAGCTCTTCAGAATCCTTAGTGATTCTGGTTCTCCTTAAGAACTCACAGCAGAGTTCTTCTCAATGCACCACTTTGCATATGCTCAATGGCCACCTGGCAGAGAGTCAAGAATGCTCAGTGATTCTGACTTCCTCTTTCATTACTTTGGACTCTATGCTGATCTTGATCTGATGTAGTTTTCGTTAACTCTGCAAAATGCGCAGTTGCCAAAACATTGTCAGGCTAACTGTTTCAACAATTTCATGAAAATATGAACCATTCTGGTTCAATAATATATCTAAATTATTTCTTCTGATTTCCCAGAAAATTGAATGCCCAGATCAATTTTCTAGGTGAATATTTATATTCTACTATCCGATACCTTACCAATGCCTACTCCCATGCTCAATTCCGAGTCTTGAACAGAAAGTTATGGTTATTTGAAAAATGTCCATTAATTTTTTTGTTCATTCTTGAACTTGGCACAACTCTGCATTGTAATTATGCATTTTTGCACCTAATCCATTTAAATTTGTGTAGGATATTAATTAGGTTTCTTCATAGATATATTCTGGACACTCTTTCCAAGTTTCACCTTTTTCTGGGTTCCGGGCTGTTAGTTACAACCTACTGAAGTTCTAGGCCAATTCTTGTTTTTGGTATGGAATGTTATAGGTACCTTCTTTGCCATATTAAACAATTTTAACATGCCCAAAAATTTAATTCAGCTCTGGGAATGTCTTATATGGTTCAATATATTTCCATTGACTACTCCTGCGCCTCAATCTGATTCCGGAGCAGAAAGTTATGGCTCTTTGGAGTTAGATGGGTATTAAAATTTACCCTTCATTGTTTGTGCTGTAACTTTCTCATAAAAGCTCTGTTTGACGAACGATTTACACCATTAGAAAGATCTCTTTGAGATATTTTATTTGAGCTGAAGAGACAAAATGTGCCTTCATACACTATTTTCTCATGGTTTTCGAGTACCTAAAAACGCTCTTAAGGGCCTAAAAAACGCGCTGCAAAAAAATGACGTTCAAATGATATAAAACATCACAAAAAATCATTGGTTTTATGGTGTTATTCACCCTCCAAACGACTTCACGTGCACAAATTTCAACTCATAAACCCATATTCACCATGCGCAACAACAACACAAGGTAAATCATGCTCCGTGCATCCATAACTACTGTGCATCACTTCTCTGTTGCGCCAATAATTGACGCACACTACTTTTGTGTCACATGTCAATATCCACTGCACACAGTTTTGGTTCTGGTACTATTACCTGTTGCACGCCAATTTTGTATCGTGTGCTGATATTCCACACGCATTTCACTCTACACACTGCACCATGCCAAAGTTTAGTACACCCCTACCATGCACCATTAGTCTATGCGCACCATTTACTAGACTGTTGCGTGACAACTTATACTCATACTGCGCGCGCACCAACCAAAATCCTCTGTGCTCTGCAATACTGCGCATACCACGCACACCATTATTATGTGTGTGTACACCGCACACACTTTTTATGCGTATTCACACCGCACAATTCTAAATTTAGCATGTGCACTTGCACACCAACATTTTTCCACATAGCACCAAAATTTAGTGTGCGCTCCCACACACCAACATTTTTCCGTGCGGTGCCAAAATTTAATGCGCACACCCACACGCCACTATTTTTTTGCGCTGTGCCAAAATTTAGCACACACACCCACACACCAATATTGTTTTGCGTGACACCCAATTTTATATATCACAAGATTTTTACTACGCATCATGCATTTTTAGTGCGCCCACCTGCGCAGATTCATTTTTATGCGCATCAACTCCCCGTGAATTCCGCTGCAGAAATTGGGGCTTTTACTTACCTTTTTCCCCAAATTACCATAGAGATTATGCAACTGTGAAATTTGATCAATTTCACCCTGATAACACTAGTTCAACCTTTGCAACAACAAATTGTTGTGGTTTGACATTTTTGGAACGTTTTTTTCCCAAACTCAAGTCATCAATTGGGAATTTTAATTACTAATATCGCTCCAACTATCATGGCTTCACTGTAACTTCGAATTCAACCGATTCTAGGTCTGAATTTGGTAGAATAGATATTAAATCAATAATATCTCACCACTTGGCTGGATTTCTCAATTTTCTCATGAATTTAACAACAAAAATTGTGGTTTTTTCCCAATTTCGCCCAATTGTTGTTACTTTTTTACCATGGACACTCTATAACTTGAGATTTGGCTAGTTCAAATAAAACCTCTATAAAATTTCACTTCAACTCAAACTTGCTCGGCCCATCCAGGTTCAGTGTTGAAAACTGAAGCTCTTATAGCAAGATTTTGCAGAGTTAACAACAACTAGATCAGATCAAGATCAACATAGAGTCCAGAGTAATGGAAGAGGCACAGGGGACTTATAGTAAGGAGGATGATATTAGAGGGATGGATGTCCATTTGGGCATTTAAGGAACAAACTCCAATGGACATGGAGAAGGAAGGGATGAAAGCATGAATATGGTAGAGACCATTAAAAATTTGTAGAAGGATGTCCAAAGCCATAAAGCTGGTAATGAAAGGCTAATGAGAGCCAAGGAGCAGTAGGATGACTTCAACATGAAGTTAATGCAGATCTTGAACATAATAGAAAAGAAATTGGATAAGGAGAGTGGCTCAAGAAAATTAAGAAGTTATAGGTCTTCTAATGAGAAAATAAGAACAAGAAGTGTTAGCAGACATCACCATCACTCCCAAAGGCATTCCAATAAGAAAACAGACAACAACTCAAGGCCATCCACTTTCAGAAAGCATAAGAGGTCTGGGGTGGATGAGCTATGAGGAGAAATGAACAAAATAAAACCTCCTACATTTGATGGTGAGCACAAGAAGGATGAATATGCAGAGACATGGTTGTTGGGCATGAGAAAGTATTTTCAATTGCATAATTATTCTTCTCATGTAGAAGGTAGAATTGTCATCTATCAAATCAAGGGAAAGGCATCCATGTGGTGGGATCAGCTTGTGCAGGTGCAACAAATTAAAGAGAAAAGTGTTACTTGAAGGGAATTCAAGAAGTATTTTGAGAAGAAATACTTGACTAAGAGATACTATGACAAGAAAACGAAAGAGTTCTTTGAACTCAAGATTGGGAGTATGACAATAGATGAATATGAAAGATGGTTTTTAGAATTGCTAAAGTATGTTTCTTTCATCAAGGATGAGAAAATTGAATAAAGTGACTGTAAAGAACAAGTATACTCTGTCAAGGATTGGTGATCTCTTTGATCAATTGAAATATGCAAATAAATTTTCAAAGATAGACCTCGGGTCAGGATACCATCAGGTAAGGATTAAAGAGGAAGATATCAGCAAGAGCACCTTCAGGACAAGGTATGGACATTATGAGTTCACAGTGGTGCCATTTGGGTTGTCAAATGCACCGGTTGTTTTCATGTGCTTAATGAATGGTGTTTTCCAAGAATATTTAGA
>SNQJ01S0199814.1:0-17035 GCA_010110895.2 Picea sitchensis | reverse complement strand
ACATCCAAAACCCTAACCCAATGGCCTGGATTAGTCCAAAACCCTAATTCCTTAACCGGCAATAGAAAATTGTCGGCAAAAACCATGTGCCAAAAAAACAACCTAAATACATGACACATTTCCCGAGTAGGTGTCATGTTTCTTGAGGTAGAAACATACCCAACATGGATACCACTGGGACACATAGTATGTAAACAGGGTTTACTAGTTGATCTGGCCAAAGACATATGGGATATTACAGGAAATTCATCAAAGGCTATGCGCAGATTACAACCCCTATAGAAAAAATGTTAAGGAAGGATACCAAGTATCAATGGAACGACGAGTGCCAACATGGTCTCGATACCCTGAAGAAAAGATGGTCACCGCACCAATATTGGTATTTCCATATTGGGAAAAGGCATTCCACGTACATGTAGATGCATCAACAATAGCACTTGGAGCTATCTTAGCACAACCAGGAGTAGGAGACTTGGATCACTCGATAGCGTTCACAAGCAGGAAATTATCAGACTCAGAACAAAATTATAACATGACAAAAAGAGAAGGCTTAACCATTTTACGCACTACCAAAATACAAACATTACCTATTGGGAAAACACTTTAAGATGTTCACAGATCATTCAGCCTTGAAATACCTAGTTAACAAGCCAGTGTTGGGGGGGAGAATCTGTCGACGGTTACTTCTATTTCAAGAAGTTGACTTCAAGGTAATAGTCAAACCAGGGAAAGTGAATGCAGGGCCTGACCACCTATCGAGGGTCACAAATGGAGAGGAACCATCAAATTTGGAAGAAAACTTTCCAGATGCACAACTCTTCTCAGTACAGATTGCTGACGATTACTTCGTAGAGGTCATCCAGTGCTTGAGCACAGGTACTACACCGCAAGGATATACCACTGCGCAAAAGAAGAACCTGGTAGTCCGTGCAACCGACTATCAACTGATCAATCTTGGGGGGGAATAATCTGTCGATGTTTATTAATGTTTCAAGACTTTGATTTTGAATTAATAGTCAAACCAAGAAAATTAAATGCAGGACCTAACCACCTATCGAGGGTCACAAATGGAGAGGAACCATCAAATTTGAAGAAACTTTCCAGATGCACAACTCTTCTAAGTACAGATTGATGAGGATTACTTCGTAGATATCATCCAAAGGTTTGAGCACGCATTACACCGCGAAGGATACCACCGCGAAAAGAAGAACCTCGGTAGTCCGGTACAACCACTATCAACTCCATCATAGTGGAATCCATACAAAATGGGCGTGATAGCATTTTTACTAAGATACGCATTTGTGATCATGAATGACCGGACAATTTAGCAGGCTTCCATGAAGGAATTGCGGTGAGGAAACTACATGAAAAGATAACAATACCGTATAGTACTACTGTAGGATTTTGGTGGCCAATGATCCATCGAGTCTTGAAAGAATATTGTCAACAATGTGATGTCCGTTAACGTCGACAAAACTAATAGAAGGACGAGATGCCACTACTTAATTTCACAAGTGATAATTTCAAGAATTCGACAAATGGAAATAGAATTGTGGGACCCATTAACCCACCCACTCAAGAGAATGGGGGTGAGATATATATTATCACCAAGAATCGAATATTTAATAAGATGGGCGAAGCCGCAATTTCAAAAAGATTGTAGTGTGGAAACAACTACTCACTTTCTTTTCAAATAGGTAATTACTAGATTTGGGTGCCCAAGAATCTTGATGAGAGATCAAGGTACTCACTTCATCAACAACACCATCCGATTGATGCTTGAAGATTTCGAAGTTCATCACCAAAAATCGCAAGACCAGATCATCCTTAGGCCAATGGAACTTTGGAATCTTTCAAAAAAATTCTAGAGAATGCCATGATGAAGATATACAACGTCAATAGGGAAGACTAGGATCTATAGGCACCAGCAGTACTCTGGGCAGAAACTACTTTTGCAAAAGTTGACAAGTCACACATCATTTAAACTGGTCTATGGCTAAGAATTAGTAGTGCCATTAGAATTTCTAATACCTAGCCTATGTGTAGCAGTTATCACACAAATGACATAACGAGGCATAGTCCAGGAATGAATGGATCAATGACTGTCAATGGAGGAAGATCAATCTTCAAGGTGATTCCATTAACAAGTACAGAAAGCGAGAGACCATGGCACGACCAATACATCAAGAGAAAGATGTTCAGGGAAGGAGATTTAGTATTACTCTATGACAAAAAGTATATTAAGACCTGTGGAAGCCGAGGATGCATTGGCTAGGACCATAATGAGGTAAAATATGTCACATGCATGGAGAACCGTATATTTGAAAGATATAGCGTGCATACCGAGAGGAATGATCAATGGAGCTTAGTTGAAGCTTGGCACAAGGATAATCGACTTCAACAAGCAAAGATGTTACTAAAAAAAAAAAAACCAACGACAAAGATGATGGACAAGCCGATACACAAATAACACAAACCGCTGGAGGAAAAGACAATGGCCATAATAAAAAGGGAAATAAGCGAAAAGGAAAGTTAGTAAAAGCACATTGAAAGGACAACATGCGATAGAATTAAAGAAAGGAAAGGACAGATGGGATGTCGTCGGCAAAGTATCCATAAGGGCAGGTACGAAACTGCCGCGGGTGCATTGAAACCACACTTATGGTACATTAATCACACAAGGTAGGAGGCACCCTCAACAAGCTTCATGGCACACCCATACAACACAAGAGCATAGAAACAGTTAGTCTATTCACACAAGAAGAAATGCAGAGAAAATGGCATTATATTTGAAGCTTACCTACAAGAAATACAAGAAGCAATCCACCAAGCATGGAGGATAACAATACCAGCTAGTCACAAGATGATTCAGGGCATCGCCAATTCTCGGCTAGGTTATTGCCATGTGGATGGCTAACGTAAAAACATGACCTAATATAAACAAAGGGCTACGTGATGCTTAATCGTATCATCGAGGGAGACATTGATGATCATCCATGATATCAATGAATGGAAAACTCTAACTATACCTAGAATAGTACCAGGAAAAACAACAGAATTAGGGGCTCCATAGCTAGAAACACAACCTCCACAAGTCCTAGTACCCAAGAAACCAAGAACAAGCCAACCAAGTCGACTAAATAAAGAGGGTGGTTTAGATGCTCATGACCTAGAAAGGAGAATAAACCACTCATTCTAACAATGAACAATGTAACCCAACCGATGGAGAACAAAGAAACCGCTGATGAACTCCTCATAACACGTAGTCCGAGGGAACTAAGAGACTAAACGATACATGAAATATAATGGTAAGAAATCAAAGGCACAACGATCACTACCAGAATACACAATCATAGGATGATGGTGGAGATGATTTCAAATGGTCCAGGATTTCTCAGAGACTTTGATCATGCAACAAGACCATAAGGGATAACTCATGTATGAACTGGCGTGAACAAGCAAGCTCCTGAAGAAATTTGGAGAAGCCCAGATTACAAGTAGTAGCAGAGGCATAGAACCATCGAGCACACAGACCACATAAATAATCGAGGTAGGAAAATACGACTCAGTTCTTCCGAAACCACATTCCATGGTTTATGAAGCAAAGTTTGCTTAATGCTATGAATGGATGATTTTGTGGGATAGACACCACTAAAAGATTTGGATCATATCTAATTGTTCCTAACACGGATGCTAGAAAAGGCCTTATACCAATTGGTACTTTAGCACTAATTCATGAGATATATATAGTCTCTAGCACATAAAAACTTGGTCAAACTACAACAAGCAACAAAGAAGGAACATCTAGAAACACCCCATGCTGTGCAAAATCAGAAACCAGAGGAGAAGGATGCATAACGAAAGTTGGAACGCAGAGGAAGACATTTTGAAAATCTAACCATCAGGTAAGGATGTGAACTCCCAAGTGTAAATGATCAATCGGATTGGCGATGCAATTGATCAATATTAGAAGGAGACTCCAGACTTCTCCAGGAAAGATTTCGGACCAACAACCCACCAACAAGAAGGAGTAGAGGAAGCAGAAGCAACAACGCAACTACGGAGATGGAAAACAGTCATCACAATGTTCAATTTGCTAGATAAAGCAACACAACTATGGACAAAACTAGAAGAGGATCCACAGATCCAACAATGGGACAAGGAGGAGGAAACGATCAATGCAAAGATCCAATAATTCAAGCAACAACAGAAAACTATCCTAATTCCAAAACGGGTCAAGGGGACACAATAAAGAAGTTATAGGCAGAACTTCTCATCAAGAAAACAAAGAAACATGAGCGACATGCTCAAATAGAACTGTTGAAGGAATGGATAGTAGTAGTATTGGAGCAGGCAGAAGAATCCAGAACACAGTCAACACAGACTCAACTATAATGCACAGAAATGATGAGTGAGGACGTGGCAACTCAGATAGTCAACACCATCAACGAGAAAACCGCGCAGGCATTGACAAAACTGGAAGAGTTGCAGGAATAGTTACAGATGATCACCAAGGAGACCGAAGAAACTCAGAAGGATTAGGTGAATTAGGACGAGTCACATGTCAGTGTTAGGGACCTGTTGGCACCAGGCTGAAGTGGAAAGAAGGACGATCATGGAAAGAAAGCGCGGCGCAGAAACTAAAGTGATAATCACCGAAAAAGATTAGTACTTGAATGTGCGAAAGCGTGCATAGAGGGAAAGCTATAATGAGGAAGAACAACAATGCCATTACGGGGAGAAAAACTGCACAATAAGGGCTAGCGCTTTGGCACATTTTGGCGGTTGAAAATCTTGAAATGTATAAATATAGATACAAAATTATCATATAAGGAGGTGGTTATCATATTGTTGTTATCATTATTGATTTTATGCTATTTTTTATGAGGATTACGATTTTCATTGTATGATTGTTCTGAGCATTTATATTGGCAATGTGGGAAGGATTTTGAGTTGTATGAACCACGTTTTGTAAGATGTTGAGCAAGAATAGACAGGTGGGAAGGTAGATTCTGAGGATTAGACCGTTGTAGAGCCCTGTACATCTAGTTCACTTCACAGCAGATATTACCCACTTTGCTAATTACTTATAAGCATGCAAAGGTATGGAAATATTGCATGACCATAATAAAAGAGCCAAGAGCTGATCTTCCTTTGTGGATCGAGTCCTAGGAGGGGGTGAACGACGGTAATATTTGTGTAATGTGTTGAATGTCTGCATATCTTGGATTTCTTTCAACAATAGATGATTATAATTGTTGAATAACCAAATTCACTATCAATCGCTTATATTTTGAGTTTTATGCATATGATTCCTAGGAACAAGTAGATTACAATAATGGTTCGCAAAACATGACCATAATCAAGAAACCCTTTATCCCATACTCTATCCATACCAGAACACTGTGGTCTTACAGCCAACCATCTTAGCTATCTTGGGTGATATTGCGCAGTACCTTTCGGGCGCTATGCTGCCTTCTAGTTTAATGAGGGCCAATAGTTAGAGGCTTTGTTGGAATCCCAAAAGACATGAACCCTGGGTCAATAAACTCAGCCAGTAAAGAAGAGTAAGAAACCAACAAATGGTTCTATCGTCAAAGTTAAGAGCAGAAGACACAGGACGGAGTAGATGAGATAGAGTGGACAAGAACCATCAAAGAAGCAATGAGCCATTAGAAGGGAATGTAGAGACCTTGGAACCCCACAAGAAAAGAAATCGAGGGCTGGTTGAGAAACGAAGAGCTAGAGTTTGCACAAAAAAAAAATAGGAACCTAGAATCACACTCCACGTGAGATACCTCGATAACATACGTTTATGTATTTACATCTAAATCATTTTCTCAAGGATTTTTCATGCCTACTACAGAGGATCTTAAGATTAATCTGATAACCACACGATGAACCAGATTGGATAGCTAGATTGGAATCTAGTACGATTCAGCACTGCACCGTGAATAATAAATCTACAAGACTTTATCAGACAAGATTAAAGTGATTCATCACGTAGCTCTGTGGTAGACAACAGTCATACAAATAAGTAAATCGAAAGCAATAATTTCCTCAGTTTTAGGACCTTTATGAAGGTATATTTGATCCTTCCATACATCTATCAAGATAATGCTTATAAACAAAGGTGTAATGACAATGAACGACATTAGATCTCCCTGACGATGGGGAAGGTGCTTTCACCGACAGAGAAAGGAAGAATGAAGGAGGGTAGAGAAGATGTTAGGCTAAAAAGAGGAAACCTGGGACTGATCTCGATGGATTACCTACCATCTCAAGTGGATCTGTGTTAATCATCGTGGAATGACACGTGAGCGGAGCAATCCTACCAATATAATAATATAAACACTAATAATAGAGCCGAGTTTAAAGGGAGGGCTTGGCAAGAAATCCAGGAGGGAGGTAGAGGATCTCCGAAATGCGGGAGAAGATTGAGGGAAATCATGTGCTACCTATGAGAGGAAACCAGAGGCCCAAGAATGGAGAAGAAGATGCCCAATTCTCAAGCCAATGCCTAAGTGTGGAACCTATAAACCCATGCACAACCAATACAATTACGAGAACACTCACCGCTAGGGCAACCAAAGTTTGGAGGGAAGTCCCATAACAAGAATTACATCTACACAAGGAACACCAATTGGAGGAGCCAATCTGTAATCTTAGTCAAGTATCCACACTACGCAGAGGATGCAGTAGTTCAAAGATTTAATGGCAGAACACGACCCTACTACTAGATTACTGGAGTTTCGAGGAGGAGCAACAAAAAACTCTTGAGAATCATATATTCATTTGCACCAAGATTTGGGAAGCAAAGCATCATTGATGACAACATTCAAACTTCATAAGAAATTTAGTATCAGAAGTAAGAGAATCGCAATTAGACTGTACATGAGTTCAGGATTACGACAAAGGCTCCAGGACTATTAAGGAGATTGGACGACATTAAGAAACTATTAATCAATGAGTTCCGGCCAATCTCGTGAGGATTATATATGAACAAGATGATTGAAGCCAAACCAGGAGAATCCAGATGGATATTGAATCGGTGCCTACCAACTAAAGGAAGTTAAAATACCCATGAATTAAGATGCAACATCACCGTTTATCAATCCCCACCATCTCTACACTTAAAGCAATCTACTATGACAACAAAGTTTTCAGACATGTGTTGTGCTGGCTTTTGCGAGGAAGCCCTGGTAACGGTAAGAGAATCCAAGACGTTGCATTTTAATTTTATATCTAAGAATTGAAAGAGGGATCCTAAGAACTTAACATTTCAGTCAACTAATAAGAACAAGAAAGTAACGAGAAGGCTTGTGTACCACATGCGGGTGATGTGGGAGGATACAAAATGAATGTCTAACGTTTACAAAGATATGGCAATAGGGATGCCAAACTCACTACCATAGGGGGGATTATGGTATGAAATATGAAACCTGTCACAACCTTATCATTGTACGGCACGATGCAAAAATACAAACAGCCTCACTAACCCATGTTTCATTTCGGTAAGTCAGTTTGGCCACAAATGACAAAGATTGCAAAATCCATGGAGCCTATGTGGGAAAGAACCTTCTATCGCCTTACATGGCATATGCAGAATGTTAAGCTTGTGAAGGCAATAACATAGTTCACCTGCCCCAACATCATACAACACCAAGAACAACCCTAGCTAATAATGAAACCATAGACAACTCCCAAAGACAACTCCCTAGTATTAACATCGCATAGTACAATCGTGGACAATATAACGTTCCACAAGGTGATTACGCAACCTATAAAGGAGCAGGACGAGCCGGAGGAGGCTTTGACGCTGGAGGTGACCAATCACATGTCATAATTTCTAGCAACCAAAACATTATGCACGGGAATTCCCACTACCACTGTTGATCAGATGTATTGCTCACTCGACCACAATACAAAGGTTCCGGATACTACTCAGGAAAGATAAGCCAAGAAAAAGGAATCCAAAATAACTGAATTCTATGGATTTCACCACAAGCAATGGCTGGACATAACATCAATGACAGTCACCAAGGAGGAATGAAAATAGGAAATCCATGACAGTCTCGGCAGACCTGCACAAACTAATGGTAAGTAAAGAACCCCTCACCAAGAAGCAAAGGCTAGCGCCAAAAAGGAATGAGATCTTTACAGAAGCCCAATAATAATTCTAGAAGGAGAACATTGTGCTGACTTCACAGTAGATAAAGGAAGCTCTGGAATATGAAATGCCGCTATCACTGGACCATACCAACATAGTACAACCTAAGGAACAAGTAAGCATTTCCTTAAAGACGTTGTAAACTGCGCATCAAAATGTTAGGATCCTCATATATCAAAGTACAAACATCCTAGAGAAATGTAGCTAGGATGGGAATAATGTAACTCTAAAACTACTAACCACCAACAAGAAGAAGAAGAACGAGTAGGGAGTTTAGACTAAATGCTAACATTAGGGTTTTCAATATAGGAGATATTATACTAGATCTAGTATCCCAGTGAATGTACTACCAAACTACTATATGTCGCATGGAGAAACTCTAAGTAATCGGGATACCTAAATCGTCACCAAAGCTATAGAATCAACATAGAGTCCTACCAATAGGTAATCTAAAAGGAGCAAACGGACCGGATGACAAGCACTACGCGTGACGTAGCCATTGAAATATAGACAGAAGACCTACCTAAAGGCTACTGGACTATTGGGTGTTCAAAAAACTGTGCCATAATTAACTTGAGGACTGAAGAAAATGACATTTGAGTTGGGAGACTACATGGTTATAGCTCCAATCAATTCCTGCATCGGCGTGAGAGGTTCACCAAACCCTAATTTTTGTTTGGATCGACAAAATCAACTATCGCATGGTAATAACCAAGCAAGGATGTGGACTATATAAACCTAACTACGGATACTTCACAGGAGTTACTACTTCATGTACCCGCTGAACTCACAATGGTTAGAAATCTGGCAACAAAGTATCATATATAAAAGTATCCACAAGAAAGTGCAATACTAGACTTACAAGAAGATGGTCAATGTACTGAGAACCACCAGTTCTGGGTACACAAAGCAAATAGATTTTGGAAACTTTCTTTAACACAATACAAAAGACAAAGCATTAGGAGAAACTGAGATCATTAAATTACTCTATAGCTAAAGGATATACCCTCAGATGGTTAGGTGTACAAAGAGACTATCATGATTGGTACCAATGCAACATCGCAGTATTAAGGTTTTAGCGTATCAGATATGGAACAACCAATAAAAATATGATGGACTAGTAATACCAACAAAACACTTGGATACGTAAACACTATGGAAATGCAGATGCTTACTGTGAATAATGGTCTTCACCCACTTCATTCAGACTTTGAAGGCATAATGTTGAATTGGTATATAGACCAGAATTTAAAGGAAACTAAGACATGGTGCCACCCAACATCCTTACAAAATACTTTCATTCATCAAGAGAAACTTTAACATAGACACTACCTCAAAATGGATTCTCAAAGGCGATTACATTTATTACTATGATTAGAAGTGAAGTTATCAGTGAGGTACAACAAAGGGGAATAAGTAGATAGTGAAAGAATTGTTGTCATGCTACTGTGTGCAGGAATAAGCACCATATGAAGATGATCCGCGTATATTCATATTGAAGAATCTCGGCGCTTATAGGAAATCGTGAAGTTGAATGGAATCTTTAGAATCGTGAGTAATATCCTATGCCAATCAAGACTACAAGGTTAATGATAGGGATTCCGCTACCCCAAAATGGCTTAGCATTGGAGATTATCGATCTAACGATGCTAGAAAGATCAGAATTGTTGTGCAAATACAACAAACTTTTTCCCACAACCTTCGTAGAGATGAAAGGCATAGCTGGAAAATTAGGAGAAATGAAATATACCAATCAACCGAGAAAGACCCATTAAACAAACTAATTACATAGACCGAATCCCATCTTACAACGGTAAATTTAAAGACGAGATCGATGATGCTCGAGGTCGGCATCATCGAACTAGTCAAAGAATCAAAATGGATAAACTCGATGGTAGTACAAGACAAGAAAAAAAGGAAGAGGGATCAAGATATGCAACGACGAGGAAGCTGGAACAATTTAATAATGTCTACATGACCCTTTCTCTACACCATTCACTGATGAAGTACTCAAGAACGTAGGAGGACACGGCTTCATTCATTCAATTTATTGATTCTTGGATATCATTAGATTAAGATAAAGACAAGAGGATATACAAGACTACATTTGTGATAGAATGGGGACCGTATCAATACATAGTCATGCTGTTCAGATTGAAGAATGCAACTGTGATATTCTCCAGAGTGGTCAATGAAGCATTTAAGGAATTCTTCCACCAATTTCTAGAGGTATACCGATGATTTGATTATTTATACCGTTAAAACCATGCGGAAGTTTCATCACCGATGTTAGAATGATTACTGCATGCTGCTCGATATCACTAAATATCAAGAAATGCATATTTGGAACACCATTTGGGATACTAATCGACAATATAAAGGTAAATAGGGTTTACTAGTTGATTCAGCCAAAATCGCAATCATTGTTAACCTACCAACACCAAAAATAGTCTACCAATCCAGAAATGTTATATTGGCTACCGGATATTGAAGGTGAAATTATCAGCATCACGGTAGAGATTTACATAAATTTATGGAAAAACTCCTTAAGGAAGGACGAGGATCAATGGAATCATTGAGTGCCAATATCACCGATACCTCGGCGAAAAGATGGTCATTGCACCAATATTGGTATTTCCAGACTGGGAAAAAGACATTCCATACATACATGTGATGATCAACAATAGCAATTTATTTTCATTCCAGCACAACTAGGAGCGTGGAGTCTTGATCACCTGATAGCGTTCGCAAGCAGGAAATTATTAGACTCAAAACATAATTATAACATGACAAAAAAGAGAATTTCTACGGTATTTACTTATCTTACAAATACAAACATTACCTATTGGGAAAACACTTTAAGATGTTCACGTATCATTCAACCCCTAAATACCTATTAATAAGCTTTTTGGGGGGAGAACTGCTGACTACTACTTTCATTTCAAGAATCTTGACTTCGAGGTAATAATAGTCAACCAGTGGAAACTCTGAATGCGTAATTCGAATTCACCCATCAGCGGTCAAGCAAATGGAGAGCAATTAACAAATTTGAATAATCCTTTCCGATGTACGTTTTCCAAGATGATTACCGACCGGACATTTCACAGAGGGTTTTACCCAAGATTTGGTTAATTCCATCGCAAGGATAATACCAATTTGTCGCATGAAGAATCCTTGGTAGTCCATGCACCACTATCAACCAATCACGTAAGCATCTATACAAAATGGCACGGCATAGCATTTACGGCTATTACCGCATTTAGACCATGCATCCATCTATAATCTGAAGGAAACCAACGCATGGAATTAGCAAGAGGAGCACTACATGAAAATCTACCATTAAGGCGTTTACGCAATATTATGGTACAATACAGATAATCAAAGAATATTGTCAACAATGATGTCCGCCAACTAACTGCAGAACCCAACTGTAGAAGGGACTCCAGGATGCCACTATGAACACAAGCATTCAAGCATCTCGAAAAATGGAAGATTCTTTGGTGGGACCCATTAAACCAATCTACCAAGAGAATGGATGGGTGATATAGCTATCACCAATCAACATTTATCAAGATGGGCCAAGACGACTAGCAACATTGTAGCACCTAAACAATTGCCCACTTTCTTTTCGAACAGGGAATTACTAGATTTAGTTGCCAAGAATTTCATTTGTTTACTCAAGGAACGACTTCATCAACAACATCCGAAAGGATGCCCCAAATATTCGCCCATCGCCAAAAATCACATCAGACACCCACAGCTAATGGCATAGTAGAAGCCTTCAACACAATTTAGAGAATGCCCGACGAAGATATGCAACGCCAATAGGACTATCGGGATCTCATGTTCGATACTATAATGATAGAACCACATGCAAATTTGATATATCGCTACACCATTCAAAATTTTCATGGTCAAGGCATGAGTAATGTTAGAATTTTAATGAAGATTAAATGTAGAACAAATCTATCACACAAAAATGATGATCGATATACCGTAACGACTGATCAATTATTGTCAATGGAGGAAGAACGAATCCTAAGGTGATTCCACCAACAAGTAAAGAAAGCGAGAGACAAAGCATGGCACAACCGCCACATCAATCAAAAAGAAACATGTCCAAGAAAGGAGATCTAGCATTGCTCTATGACAGCAAAGAATCAGAGCACCGTGAAGTTGAGGATGCACTATTGTGACCATGAGGTAAAAAGATATCACTGACGGAGCCATATGAAGTTGAAAGATATATGTTTAGGACCTAAGAGTGAACGATCAACGATACCTGGCCATATACGATAGCTGACTGCCCACCACACTATACCATGCGCTTAAAAAAGAAAAAACTAGCCGAGCATGAATGCTGACAAGTCACATACTAACACCTAAACCAGCGAGGGAAAATACAACCATATCGGAAAGGAAATAAGAGGGAAAAGGAAATTCAGAAAAGCACACCGACATGCATAAATACGCGGAATTCAAAGCAAGGAAAGGATGGAGGGATGTTGCTGGCAAAAGCAGCTGCTATATGCGTAATGAACTATCGCGGGATGCATTTAACTCCACACGGCGGTACACCGTATACAGTAGGAGGCATCTCAACAAGATTCATGGTACACAAAATACAACATAATAAGCATTGACAACAATTAGTCTATTCACACAAGAAGAATGGAGAAATAGAAAGACATCCCCTAATGCATAGACAGATCATAGATTATCCGAAAGCTATTTGGAACCAAGAAAATGTTCTGCCCGATACCCTAAAGATACTACCAAAGCTTGCAAAACTACAAACAAATTAATTTTACTAGGGTTGAAACTGGCCATGAGGGATACGGAAGAGAATTCATCAATAATCACCGAGATCGTCGATATTGACGAAGTCCCATCACCTGAGGACATTCCATTTGAATCAACATCGATCCAGGAAGAAATCCCACAACCCCAAGCGAAAACCATGAAAGAGGACACGCTAAAAGCATCACAAGAGACTTCTGAAATGAAGCAAGAGGAACTCTTACCGAAGTGGACAAATGAAAACATCAAGCAAACTATGGAATAAAATGGGCTAATACTTAACTTGAAAGTAGAATAAATCCAAATGTTCTCAGAACACTATCCAGTTCTTTCTTTTGGTCGAGACGCATCAGAAATGTGAAAGTCTTAAGAATGGATGGTAAAAGCAACAACTGAAAGAGTTGTTGAACTTTGAACTAGCCACAACAGAAGAAAATATCTTCGATATGAAATGGCCTTGAAAGAAACCAACCGCAGAGATTGTGCTACCTCACAAACCATAAGGCATACAGGTGGACTCACAACTATTAGGTCACGTCGGAAAGCTCAAATATTCATACCATGAAGTCTCAGACGAAACCAAGTTCCTGAAAATTTCACAGAGGTTCTTCATGAATACCATAATCGTAAACTAACTTGGAGAAACGATCAACCAAACACATCAGTGGGAAACTAGACTGGACAAAACAAGGATTCTAGGATTCTTGAAGATACCACACTTTGGCAGAGGCCAATATGAGATGCATCAAGAAACTGTTAGTATTTATGCATGGAGGGGATATCTAGATGGACAAGCCCATCCCCATAAATTTTGAGCTTATCACGCAGATAACAAGACTACCCATCCGAGGTATGGATACCGCGCTAATACTAGATTTACGTCCAAGGAAAACATTGGCGCAAGGTTCAGTTAGCGAAATATGGAACCGATAGGGGAACGAGAGGTATTATAATCAAGTGAATTAATGATGCCGCGACACATTAACCGAGAAATATCTTAGCTTGTAAGCTGCTAAGAAAATGTCACAAAGATGAAGTACTAAAGAGTCATCGCAATTTATCTCAAGCAGCGGAAGGCACCTTCATGAGCCGGGAAACTGATATTTGTCAAACTTGTTCTAAATAGATCAGAGACGCGTAGGAAGCAAGTACAAAATTTCATTATTCATGCTCCACTACTCTCATTGTTCTTGTGGGATGGAGAACTGGCACTACGTCACCTTTGGTATCATTACCACTCCGTGAGGAGCAGATATCATTAATTCAAATCTACACCATCGCTGCTACTCAAGAAGGAAAATGGGATTATATTCTAATTCACCTACAAGATAATGAAGGAAGCTAGTTAAACCGAAAGCATGGAGTGATAACAGAGGTTGTCAAGACGATTCGCGCATCGCCAATTTCTCGGCTAGGCTTATGCCATGTGGATACAAACAAAATAGGACCTACAAAAATAGTGCCTACAGATGCTACTCATTAACGAGGGAGACATTGACATGATCATCCATGAGTGGTTGAATTAATGGAAGATCCCTGATTTATACCTGCAGTAATCAACATTTTAGACAACAAGAGAAGGAGGCTCCGCAGCGTAAACATACCCACAAGTCCCAAGGCAAGGCCCAAGAAACCAAGATCGGGAAAATCAAGCTGATTGAGATAGAGGCGGCTCAGAGTAGCCGTGACCCAGCTGGCGAACAAAAAGCCACTGAAGGACTAACGAACAATAGAACCTGTACCGAGGGAGTTACGGTGAAACCGCTGAAGCAAACTCATCATCGCTACTTTAAACTAGTGGGAATCCAAGAGACCAACGAAGGTTAATGAAATAGGTGCACGCATAAAATCAAAGGCACAATGATCACCACCAAAATACATAATCACAGAGGACGATGGTGAGATGATTTCCATAATGGTCCAGGATTGCCTCACAAAGGACTTTGATCATGCAACATTACCATAGGGATAAACTCATAGCTGAACTGGCGTTAAATGGGGCAACTCAAGAAATTCGATGCAGCTTCCAGATTACGTTACAATAGGAGGAAATAGAACCATCATGAACAATATAAATTAATGAGTGTAGGAAAACATGACTCGCTTATTCCAACCACATTCCATTAGCTATTACAGTTCTATACGATATGAATGGATGAAATTGCGGGACACATAAGCACTACTCAAGGATCGGATCAGATCCAGAATCGTCCTGAATAATTTAATGCCAACAAAGGCCTTATACCACCAGAAAATAGATTCGTTCATGAGACATGTACCTTGTTATTACAAAAACTTACCGAATCCACAACAAGAAAAAAGCAGAAACACTCGAATAGTTTATGCTACAGCAAAATCGGAAACGCAGAGTGAGAAGGACAGAATCGAAAGTTGGAGTCAATGAACTTTATTACTAGGAATAAATTCATAAATAAGCCTAAACATCGGGCTAATTATAATTAATATATAAATTGATTATAAGTTATTAATTAATTATTGTGATTATACTTGGTTAGCGCATGATTTAACTCCTTGAGGCAAGGGCTAAATGAATGAATGATTATTAACAAGATATTAATGATTAATTATTAAATTAAGGATTAGTGATTAATTGATCATTAATTAAATTCATTGATTAATTATGAATTAAAAAGGGAAAATAAAATAAATAAATAAAAACTTCATAAAAAGGTAAAGAGAGGTTTACGATCCCATGTGTGATAACGTAACCCACACGTTAAAGGTGACATTAATTAAAAGATAAGGCAATAAATATGGTTGATGAAGGGATAAGGCTTTAAAATTGCCTGATACAATTTGGTGAGGGTGTTCGAGAAGAGGATGGAGGCATAAGGAAGGAGTATGGATTTGGGAGTGATGCCCATCCATTCATATTTCACGAGAGGAGATCTTTGGGGAGAGCCGAGGACCGATTGAAAGGAAGCTGGGGATTTTACCGTACACCGCGGGTCGAGGTCAAGACCGATAACAGGACATCCAGATGTCCCAGGGCCAGCGCACTGGCCCAAGCAGGTACCGGCTCTCGAGGTTAGCCGAAGGTCCAAGTCACGAAGCTGGAGGTTCGTCAAGATCTCGGCTTAGCATCGCTGATGCATTTATTTTTCAAAATTTTGAAGTATATACTCAATTTTAATTTGTATGCAAAGTATCATGTAGATTTAAAATTGTTATGCATAGTGTGTTAAGTAAAAATGTTTTATTTTCTTCATAAAATTCTGGGAATGAATATGCCCGAATAAGCAAATTTTTAGTTCTGTTAAAATTCCGTTCTGTTGAAATTTATGGTAGTCAAAATGAAATTATGGTTGTTACATCTGGTATCAGAGCCGCGTTGGAATACTGGGCCTAAAGGGCCAAAACTCCATCCATGCTTAGCTTAACCTGCAAACAACTCCAAGCCCTAACTCCTGCAAACAAAACGTAGAAACCTTAATAAATAAATAATTAAATAAATAAATAATGCCTATAAAAAAAAAAACATATAAAATTGATGATTAAACTCCCAACCTTGCAGAATAACTACTATTAAAGAGAAATTTAATAGCTATCAGAACCAATGATTTCAACCATTGCCAAAAAGATATATCACAAACAATATAGTCTTCGGTTGAAATTTCTCAAGCCATTATAAGCCGACTCTTCACTCAAATCATAATTAAACCCTAGATGTTAAATTAAAACGTATAATCTACAAAGCAACGTTAAATTAGAAGATACAATAGTAGATACATGCTGTTGGAAACACCGAAAGAAAATATAAAATATAACAGACAGCAAAGTTTTTAAATCTGCATCACTGTTTTATTAAATCTGGAAAACAAAAAGACTATATCTCTCTATCCAAAAAAAATTTATTTACAAAGTTGTTCAAAGAAAAAAAAAATAAAAAAATAAATAAAAATGGAACACGCAATCCTTATATTGCTGAAGGCGAAGAAGAAAACAATCTTGTCAAGAACGGGGTTCGAACCGTGACCTCTAAATCTTTTTATTCAAGCTTGATACTCGAAAAGGTATGATTAAATCTTTTTATTCAAGAAGAAT
>SNQJ01S0199813.1:0-17036 GCA_010110895.2 Picea sitchensis | reverse complement strand
CAGTGGAAAATGTGGCAAGAGCGACGTTAACGTCGCAATTGCGACATACATCTTCACAAACGTGGCAAGAGCGACGTTAACGTCGCAAGAGCGACGTGCCAGTGGAAAACGTGGCAAGAGCGACGTTCTAGTGGAAAACGTGGCAAGAGCAACGTTAACGTGGCAATAGCGACGTTAACGTGGCAAGACCGACATTAACGTCGCAAGAGCGACGTTATCGGGCAACATGATTTTTTTTTTATATAAATTTCCTCTATTTTGCGACAATATGGACAATTTTGTCCATAACGCCGCAAATAAAACGTCGGAATTTTTACAATATGTAGTAGTGTGACTATCGCAAAATATTTTTACCTTGTCCTGCATCCTTCCAAACTCACCTAGCAAAAATTTTAACCAAATTGCCTCTTTGAAATAATTTGAAGAAGCTGCATATTTTGTCTCTGTAATGGATGATGAAAAAATATTTTGAATATTTGACATCCATATAATAGCTCCAAATTAAAAAGTAAAGACATATCCTGATGTCGATCTCCTCTTGTCCAAGTCACCGACAAAATATGAATCGACATATCCACAAATTGAATCACTACTACCATTATAGGTGATACTATTAGTACTTGTGCCCCTCAACTATGGAAGCACCCATTTCAAAAATTGCCAAAGCTCTTTTCCTAGATTTTCCATGTATCAACTGACAACACCAACTCCATGTGAAATGTCTGGTCTTGTACTAACCATTGCATACATTAAACTCTGTAGTGCATTAGCATATGGTACTCAAGACATATATTCCTTTTATTCATCAATACTAGGACATAAAATCTAATAAATATTGAAATGGGAAGCCAAAGGGATTAATATTGGTTTCACATTGTTCATACCAAACCTAAAAAGTGTTTTATCCACATACTTTTATTGTGATAACCACAAATTACCATTTTTCCTGTCTCTATTTATCTCCATTCCCAATATTTGTTTTTCTACTCCTAGATCCTTCATATAAAACATCCTAGCCAAGTGAGCCTTCCATATGTTGATCTCAACCATGCTCTTTCTTGCAACATGCATATCGTCAACATATAACACCAAAATAATGAATGTCATTTTCCAAATTTTTAAAGTAAACACAATGACCATACTCACTTCTTGTAAAATTATGTCTCATCGTGAAGGAATCAAACTTCTTGTACCATTTCCTAGGTGACTACCTCAGGCCATACAATGACTTTTTGAGTTTGCAAACAAACCTTTTATTATGACTCTGAAGAAAACATTTTGGTTGTTCCATATATATTTCCTCATCCAAATAACCACGTAAAAATGTTGTGTTAACATCTAGCTACTCTAACTCCAGATCAACTAATGCAACTAATGCTAACACAATTCAAATTGAAACAAGCTTAACAACTAGTGAAAAAATATCATGAAAATAAATACCTTCTTTCTGAGAATACCCTTTTGAAACCAGACTTTCTTTGTTCCTTTCAACCTTATCATCATCAACCTTTTTTAGTTTGTACACCCACTTGCAACCTACAATTTTCCTGTTTTTTGGGAGTTTTACCAGGTCCCATGTTCCATTCCTTTCTAAGGCATCCATTTCCTCTTTCATTGTTACTTTCTAGTTAGAACTATCAAATACCTCAATTGCTTCCTGATAATAACTAGGATATCCTTCATTATAAATCAAAGCAAGAGATGAAACATAATCATCAAACCTTTTATGAGGATTCGTGACCCGCATAGATGTCCTTAGGGATGATTGTGGTTGATCCATATTTTTTTGGTTATTATCTTCATATTCATTTTCATCTGCAAGATATTATTCATGAACATATTTAGGAACCTCTTTATGTTCATTTTATTTTGTAGATAAAGGAGTTTCAAACTAAATCTATTGAGATTGTGGTACTAATGTCTTCTTCATTTGAATATCTACATCTAATTTTATGAGTAACAATTCATCAAATGTGACATCGTTGTTGATGGTGATTTTATCAGAAGTAGGGGCCCACAATATATATCCCTTAATTCCATCACCATACCCAGCAAGGATAATACTTTTTTATTTGGGATATAATTTAGAATGTTGATGTTTAGGAATAGGAGCATAGGCATCACAACCAAAAATTTTAAGATTTGAATAATCACAAGGGTGACATGTCCATAGCTCTTCCGGAAATTTACAGTCTATTGTAGTTGATGGTGATCGATTTTTACCAAATAAAAAACTATATAAATTGCTTCTTCCCACAATTCCTACTGCAAATTGGCATTACTAAGCATGCTCCTTGCTCTCTTTAGTATATTTCTATTCATGTGTTCAACAAAACCGTTTTTCTGAGGAGTATAGGAAGTGGTTTTATTTCTTTCAATCCAAGCTTACTTGCAATAATTTTTTAATTCCATCGATATAAATCCACCTCCATTATCTATTATTAAACATTTTATTAACATGTATGTGCTCTTTTCAGCTAAATCTCTAAACTACTTGAAAAAAATAAATACATGAAATTTTCTTTTTAACAAATAGACCCACATCTACCTAGAGAAATCATCTATAAATGTAACAAACTATGATGATACTCCATATGAGACTGTAGGGGGTGGTCCCAAAAAATCTAAGTGACTGTAATCAAGGATACCTTTACTAATGTGCCTTCCTATTTTAAACTTCTTCCTACTCTGTTTTCCATAAATACAATGTGTGCAAAAATTCAAATTCAGAGACTTTAAGCTTGGAAGTAACTTACGATCTACCAGTACCTTAAGCCCTTCCTCACTCATATGACTCAAATGATGATTTCATATATAATTAGATTCACTGGCACTCTCTTATATTTTTATTTCTTGATTTGATTCAATTCTTCCTTCTAGCTGATAAATATTCTTGAACTATAATATCCCTAGGTCAAACCTAATTGTAAATGTAAATGCAAATGTACTTAAACTGGTGAGTTTTTTGATATTATTTTGTATGCACCTTTCATGGCATAGTGCGCGCATGCACTGCGCAATAAAAGGATGAAGTGTGCACATTCTTGGATACTGCATGCAACAACTTAAGTGCGTGTGATGTTGAGGCCAGGGAGCCTTTGTGTATATGATGTGTTTTATAGGCTCATGAGCTAGTTATTATAAGCTAGAATGCTTATATTTTGATTAGGCTGGAGAGCCTATATGTTAAAGGCCAGTGTGCCTATTTTTGTATATGTCCCATAAATAATATAAAATACATCGTTGCACGCAGACTAACCACGATAAAAGAGTATGGGGAACTAAACTCCACTAGTTAGGGAAAGGGTGGGGGATAAAAGTTAAGAAAAGGGATAAGCTAGGGAGCTTAAGCCAAAAAGGAATATTATATTATTATTTCTTAAAGTATAAATTAAGGATAATTATTTTATCCTAAGTTCCAAAGTTGGGGACAAGTGGGCCAAAGTAGCTCCCAACATGACAAGTGTCAAGTTGGGGACATGCATACATATTGTGGGGACTTAGTTCATTCTGGGAATCATTCCTCCCACCATTCATCCAGTCCATGAGCATTCACTCACTCATTGAATTATCCTACGTACTTTCCTGTCATTGTAACTGAACATGTACCCATAGCAATATATGTTTGTGTAGCTGGTTACTTGGAAGATGGGCTGAAGAAGCGGGTTGTCAGGCTCATGGGATATTGAAGAGGTGGGTTGTCAGGCCCGTTAGCAATTTCTCTCTGGTTGAGAGAATTGCTGGGAATTGATTTCTTGAAGGTGCTAAACTGAAGCTGCAGTGCTCTGAAACTTCTTGTCTGACATGTTGTTAAATCCCGGAAATCAAGTGGGGCAGCCGTAGGATTGTTGAGCAGAGAAGGGGCACACTTCCTAGGGTGGGACAAACATGTGGGGAATGAGGGATTGTAGGCTATTAGTTGAGAGAGCACCTATGACAGAGTCTCTCCTGTTGGCTATGAGACATTAGCCTGGTTAGGAACCCCTTTACCTGGGTGGAGTTTAGTCCTATCTCAGGGGTGACCCACTGCTGAGAGTGATGAACAGTGTGGTCTAAGACTGGGAGGTTCGTGGAAGGTCTGCACACAGTTGGTGATATTCTTGCTAAGATAAGTGTCATTTGTGTGACGAATTTATATATTACATTGTTATTTACATGGTTATTTTTATGCGTTTATCTTATGTGTATTTAGAACTTTATGTATGTATATTGATGGGTATTTCCTTAATATGTTGCATGTATACGTTTACTGTTATTTCAGTATGAGTCTATGCATTTATTAAATGTATTTGTATGTTTATGTTATATATATATGTTACCACAAGAGATCTGTGTGTATATATTTTAATTTCATGCAGTTTGAAAATTTTATGTGACATAGCTCAGTTGGATGTTGGGTATGTCACAGTATGTTCCACAGAGAGAATACAAGAGTTCTCTGGACTAGTGTGGCCTCACATGGGTGGTCGGGGTCATTACAATATAGTATCAGAGCTTTCATTTCCAACGCTAACCTTGGATGGGCCAAGACATTTGAGTTGAAGCGAAATTTCACAGAGGATTTGTTTCTAAGTGGCCAAATTTCGAGTTGCAGAGTGCCCATGGTAAAAAGTAACATCAATTGTGAGGAATTGGGAAAAATCCCCAATTTTAATTGTTAAATTCAGGGGAAAATCAAGAAATTTGGCCATGTGGTGAGAGATTATTGATTTAATATCTATTCTAGCAAATTTAGACCTGGAATTGGTCAAATTTGAAGTTATAGTGAAGCCATGACAGTTGGAGCAAAATTAATAAATAAAATTATCAATTGATGAATTGATTTTGTGTAAATCCATTCCAGAAATGTCAACCCACAATGATTTGTTGTTGCATAAGTTGAAATGGTGTTATCAGAGTAAAATTGAACAAATTTCATAGTTGCAGAATGTCTATGGTAGAAATTGGGAAACATTTAAGAAAAAGCCCCAATTTCTGCAACGAAATTCACAAGGAATTGATGCACAAAAATGGATGTGGATAGGTGGGTGCACTAAAAATGCATGATGCACAATAAGAAGCTAGTGATATGTAAAATTTTGGTGCCACACGGAAAAACATTGGTTCGCGCAGAGTATTGGTGCGTGGTGGAGGCTTACTAAAATATGGCACAATGCAGCGCGTAGTGTGAATTTCACGTGGAATATCAGTGCGTGATACGAAAATTGCATGCAACAGGTAATACTGCAAGAACCGAAACTGGGCGTGGTGGATATTGGCACTCGACACAAAAGTAGTGTGCACCAGTTATTAGTGTGACAGAGAAGTGATGCACAGTGGTTAAAGGTCTGCAGAGCACGATTTACCTTGTGTTGTTACTGTGCATGGTAAATATGGGTGTACCGATTGAAATTTGCATGCAATAATTCGTTTGGATGGTGACCAACAACGGAAAACCAACAAATTTCCATGACATTTTATACTGTTTGAACGTCATCTTTTTGCAGCGTGTTTTTGAGGGCCTTAACAACGTTTTTAGTTACTCAAAAACCACAAGAACAGAGTGTGCCAAGGCACGCTCTATATTTGCATCTCAAATAAAATATCTTGGAGAGATATTTCCAATGGTATAAACCATTCGTCAAATAGATATATTATGAGAAAGTTACAACACAAACAATGAAGGGTAAATTTTAGGACCCATCTAACTTCAAAGAACCATAACTTTCTGCTCCAGAATTAGATTGAGGTGCAGGAGTAGTCAATGGAAATCTATTGAACCATAGAAGATAGTCCCGGATCTGAATTAAATTTTTGGGCATGCTAAAGATGTTTAATATGGAAAAGAAGGTACCTGTAGCATTGCATACCAAAAACATTTGGCCCAAAACTTTAGCAAGCTATAACTAGCAGCCCAAAACCCAGAAAAAATGTGAAACTTGGACATAGTGTCCACAATATGTATATGAAGAAACTCAATTGATATCCTACGAAAAATCCAATGGAGTAGGTGCAAAAATGCATAATTATAGTGCAGAGTTGCGCCAAGTTGAAGTATGAATAGAAAAATTAATGGGAAAATTTCAAATAACAATAACGTTTTTCTCAAGACTCAGAATTGAGTGTGGGAGAAGGCGTTGGAAAGGTCTTGGACAATAGAATATATTTATTCACCCAGAAAAATGATTTGGGAATTCAATTTTCTAGGAAATAGAAGAAATATTTCTGATATATTATTGAACCAGAAAGGTTCATATTTTTAATGAAATTGTTGAAATAGTTAGCCTGACAAAGTTTTGTTGGCTGCACATTTTGCAGAGTTAACAACAAATAGATCATATCAAGATGAACATAGATTTCATAAGAATGGATGAGGCACAAGGGACTTACATCCAGGAAGATGAGATAAGAGGGATCGATGTACATTTGGGCATTGAAGAAACAAACTCCAATAGACATGGAGCATGAAGGGATGAAAACATGATTATGGTAGAGACCATTAAAAATTTGTAGAAGGATGTCCAAAGCCATAAAGATGATAATGAAAGGATTATGAAATACAAGGAACATCAATATGAATTCAACATGAATTTATTGGAGATCTTGAAAACAATAGAAAAGAAATTGAATAAGAAGAGTGGCTCAAGTAAATCAGGAAGTCACGGGTCTCCTGATGAGAAAAGAAGAAAAGGAAGTGTTAGTAGACATCACCACCACTCCCCGAATAATTATAATAAGAGAGCACACAACAACTCAAGTCCATCCCCTGTCAGGTTGTATAAGAGTTATGGGGTGGATGAGCGACGAGGAGAAATGAACAAAATCAAACCTCCTACATTTGATGGTGAGCACAAGAAGGATGAAGATGCAGAGACATGGTTGCTGGGCATGAGAACGTATTTTCAATTGCATAATTATTCTTCTCATGCAGAGGGTAGAATTGCTATCTATAAAATCAAGGGAAAGACATCCATGTGGTGGGATCAAATTATGCAGGTGAAACACATTAAAGAGAAAAGTGTTACTTGTAGAGAATTCAGGAAGTATTTTGAGAAGAAATACATGACTAAGAGATACTATGACAAGAAAATGAAATATTTCTTTGAACTCAAGCTTGGGAGTATGACCATTGATGAATATGAGAGAAGGTTTCTAGAACTGGTGAAGTATGTATCTTTCATCAAGGATGAGACAATTAAGATTCAAAGGTATTTGAGTGGATTTCCATCATTCATCAGTGACAAAATATAGTATGATGATACCAATACATTGGAGGAGACCATAAGGGGAGCTAAATGCCTATATGATTAGCAGAAAGAAAAGCCAACTTTCCAAAAATCTTGGGAAGAAAAAAGGAAATTCTAGAAGGATCAGAGGAAGAAAGGAACTAAGCCACCATTCTTCAGAAATAATACTCAGGGACAAGCAACTCCTAGAGAACCCAGAATGATTGAGATAGGGGGTCAAAGGCCAAGGCAACCACCTATTCAATGTTGGAGTTGTAAAGGATATCATGTGTACAGATATTGTCCCCACAAAGGTGAAAAAGTGAGGACTGTCCACAATGTACATCAAGCTAAAATAGTGGAGGACATGGGAAAAAATGTACCAAGGATATATGCAGCCCTGGACAACAAGAAAGCATAGTATCATTCACTTATGATTGAAGTGGAAGGTATGATCAACAACCAAACCATTGCTATTTTAATTGATTAAGGAGCTATTCATAGTTACATAGATCCTAAGATGTTGGAAAGTTTTCATTTGCCAAGAAGAATGCATGGAAAATCTTGGTTGGTGCAGTTGGCTACAGGAGCCAAAAGAAAAATTAATACGATGGTTAATTCATGTATTATGGACATCAATGCACTGAACACCAGGGAATATTTGAACATCTTGCCTTTAGGTTCCTATGACTATTTAATTGGGATGGATCGGTTGGACCAACATCATGCTATCCTAGACTATCATAACAAGGCATTTACTTTCTTAGATGAGGAAGTGATCCTAAGGAATGTGCTAGGAATTCCCAGGGCAGTAACCATTAGATAAATTTCAGCATTACAGCTGAAGAAATGTTACAAAAAAGGGTGCCAAATATTCACAGCTCATATGGAAGAGACACCTAAAGATAAGGTGTCAAATTTGGAATATCATGCAATCGAAAATTTTGAATACGTGTTCAAGGAGGTACTAGGATTACCCCCAAAGAGAGATATTGATTTCTCTATAAATTTAATTCTTGGAGTAGCTCCAGTGTCAAAGACTCCTTACAGAATGAGTACACCAGAGCTGAAGGAGTTGCAAATGCATCCTGAATAGCTTTTGAAGAAAGGGTATATATGCCCAAGTGTGTCACATTGGGGTGTCCTAGTCTTGTTCATGAAGAAGAAATATGGGACATTAATATTGTGCATTATTTCAGACAGTTGAATAAAATGACTGTGAAGAATAAATATCCTTTGCCAAGGATTGATGACCTCTTTGATCAATTGAAGGATGCCAAGATATTTTCAAAGATAGATCTCAGGTCAGGATACCATCAGTTAAGGATTAAGGAGGAAGATATCATCAAGACCTCCTTCAGGATGAAGTATGGTCAATATGAGTTCACAGTGGTGCCATTTGGGTTGTCAAATGCACCAGTTGTTTTCATGTGCTTAATGAATGGTGTTTTCCGAGAATATCTAGACAAGTTTGTCATTTTATTTTTCAATGAAATTCTTATATATTATAAGTCATAATAAGAGCATGAGCATCATTTGAGAATGGTGTTTCAAGTATTAAGGGAGCATGCGTTGTATGCCAAATTGAGCAAGTACTCATTTTATCAAAAGCAAATTCATTATTTGAGACATATAATTTCAAAGGATGGGATAACATTGGATCCAAAGAAGATAGAAGCCATTAGAGTCAGCAAAAAATCATGTGACAGAGGTGAGATCATTCATGGGTATTGCAGGCTACTATAGGAGATTTATTGAAGGATTCTCAAAAATTGCACATTCAATCACTTTGTTACAAAATAAGGGTGTGAAATTTCAATGGACATTGGATTGTGAAAAGAGTTTCCAACACTTGAAGAAATTATTAACCAGTGCTCCAATATTAAGGATTGTAGACCCAAACAAAGACTTCATTGTATGCACAGATGCATGTAAACAAGGACCTAGTGGAGTCCTTAGTCAAAATGGGTTTTTTATATGTTATGAATCAAGGAAGTTAAAAGAGCATGAAAGACACTATGCTACTCATGATTTGGAGTTGGCAGCCATAGTGCATGCCTTGAGGAAATGGAGAAATTACCTCATGGGAAAAAGTTTTGAACTAAGGATAGACCATAATGGTCTGAAATATTTATTTGACCAGCCAACTCTAAATGCTAGGCAAAGAAGATGGCTAGAATTTCTAAGTGAATATGACTTTGATATTAAATATATCAAGGTGAAAGAGAACAAAGTGGCTGATGCACTCAGCAGAAGAGTGCATGAAATGCATGCTACATCCGTTAGCATGTATCAATCCGATTTGAAACCCAGAATTTTGGAGGCTGCAAATTTAGATTTGCAATACAAGGAATTAGTTTCAAAATTACAACAAGGTCATTTGTAGTAGAAAATTGAAGAATACAAGCTAGATAATGATGAAATTCTCAGGTACAAGGAAAAAATTTATGTACCAAATTCCTAGGAATTGAAAAATCTGATATTGGGAGAAATGCATAATGTACCTTATGTTGGGCACCCAGGTTATCAGAAAACTATTGCAGCTGTCAAGAGCCAATATTATTGGCCAGGCATGAAGAAAGAAGTCGTTGATTGTATTGCCAAATGTTTGGAATGTTAAAAGGTAAAGGCTGAGCATAGACACCCAGCTGGTTTTCTACAACCATTTCCCATTCCTGAGTGGAAATGGGAAGTTGTAACAATGGATTTCATTCCAAACTTCCCAGAACAAACAAGCAACATGATTCCATCATGGTAGTGGTGGATAAACTTACTAAAGATGTCCATTTTATTCGAGTTAAGATCACTCACAAGGAAGACAACATTGTTGATGTTTATATGAAATAAATTGATCAAATACATGGCATACCTGAGACAATTGTGTTTGACAGAGATCCAAAATTTACCTCAAAATTTTGGAAAGAATTATTTAATGGATTTAGAACAAATTTGAATTTTAGTAAAACTTATCATCCAGAATAAGATGGACAAACAGAGAGGGTGAATCAAGTGATTGAGGATATGTTGAGGATGTATGTGATGGATAAACCATCAAACTGGGAAGACTACCTACACTTGGTACAATTTTCTTATAACAATGGGTACCAAACATCTCTAAAGATGAGCCCATTTGAGGCACTTTATGGCAGAAAGTGCAACACACCAGTAAGTTGGGATAACCCAGTAGATAGAGCAGTGGTTGGACTAGATTTGCTGAGGGAAATGGAGGAGCAAATGATAAAAATAAAGAAAAATTTAAAGGTTGCCCAAGACAGGAAGAAAATCTATGCTGATAAGGGAAGAACTCACACGGAATTCAAAGTGGGAGAACATGTATTCTTGAAAGTGAAAGCCAACAAAAGTTCACTGAAGTTGGGAAATTATTCAAAGTTGGTAGCTCGCTATTGTGGGACATTTGAAATCCTAGAAAGGATTGGTCCAATAGCTTATATGATTGCATTGCCTGCATCTATGTCTGTTCATAATGTATTCCATGTATCATTTCTCAAGAAATATATACCTGATGCTAATCATGTTATTGATTGGAATGTGATTCAGGTGGAACAAGAAGGTGCTTTTCAAGTGCATTTGGTACACATTTTAGAAAGGAAAATCAAACAGCTCTGGAATTGAGCCATAGGGCTTGTAAATGTCCAATAGACCTGGTATGGTCCCGAGGACGCTACTTGGGAGCATGAGGATGCAATGCGGGAAGAATACTTGCATCTTTTTGAGGATTTTTAAAATTTTGTTGTATATGTGTACATGATGCACTCAGGACAGTGCATAAATAAGGGGAGGGAATTGTAATATACCTAGGATAAACCCAATTTTAAATGTAAATGCAAGTGTACTTAAGATGGTGAGTTGTTTGATATTATTTTGTATGCACCTTTCATGGAATAGTGTGTGCATGTACTACACAGTAAAAAGATGAAGTGTGCACATTCTTAGATACCACGCGCATCAACTTAAGTTTGTGTGATGTTGATGCCAGCGAGCCTTTGTGTATATGATGTGTTTTATAGGCTAGTGAGCCAGTTATTATAAGCTAGGATGCTTATATTTTGATTAGGCTGGAGAGCCTAGATGTCAAAGGCCAGTGCGCCAATTTTTGTATATGTCTCATAACTAATATAAAATACATCATTGTGTGCAGACTGAACACGATAAAAGAGTATGGAGGACTAAAATCCACTAGTTAGAGAAAGGGTGGGGGATACAATTTAAGAAAATGGATAATCTAGGGAGATTAAGCCAAAAAAGAATATTATATTAATATTTCTTAAAGTATAAAGTATGGATAATTATTTTATCCTAAGTTCCAAAGTTGGAGAAAAGTGGGCCAAAGCAGCTTGCAACATGACAAGTGTCAAGTTGGGGACATGCATACATATTGTGGGGACTTAGTTAATTCTCAGAATCATTCCTCCCATCATTCAGCCATTCCATGAGCACTCACTCACTCACTCATTGAGTTACCCTATGTACTTTCCTATCATTGTAACTCAACCTCTACCCATAGCCATATCTATTTATGTAGCTAGTTACTTGGGAGATGGCTGAAGAAGCGAGTTGTCAAGCCCATGGGATATTGAAGAGGAAGGTTGCGAGTCCCATGAGAAATTTCTCTCTCGGTGAGAGAATTGTTGGGAATTGATTTCCTGAAGGTGTTAAACTATAGCTACAGTGCTTCGAGACTTCCTGTCCATCCTGTTGTTGAATCCTGGAAAGGAAGTGGAGTAGCTGAAGGAATGTTAAGCAGAGAAGGGGCACACTTCCTAGGGTGGGAAAGCCATGTGGGGAATGAGGTACTGTAGGCTATTAGTTGAGAGAGCACATGTGACAGATTCTTTCCTGTTGTCTACGAGCCATTAGCCTGGTTAGGAACCCCTTTACCTGGGTGGAGTTTAGTCCCAGCTCAGGCATGACCCACTGCTAAGAGTGATGAGCAATGTGGTTTAAGGCTGGGAGGTTTGTGGAAGGTCTACACGTAGTTGGTGATATTCTTTCCAAGAAAAGTATCATTTGTGTGACGAATTTATATGTTGCATTGTTATTTACGTGGTTATTTTTATGGGTTTATCTTATGTGTGTTTATAATAGTCTGTATGTATATTTATGGGTATTTCCTGAATATGTTTCATGTACATGTTTACTATTATTTCAGCATGAGTCTGTTCATTTATGAAATGTATTTGTTATGTTTTATGTATATTTTTTCGCAAGAGCTCTATGTGTATATATTTTAATTGCATGCAGTTCGAAAAAAATTATGTGGCATAGCTCAGTTGGATGTTGGGTATGTCGCGGTATGTTCTGTAGAGAGAATAAAAGAGTTCTCTGGAGTAGTGTGGCTCGACACGGGTGGTCAGGGACGTTACATGAACCTTTTAGACCTCATGACTAGTAAGATTCCTTTGAACACCTTCATAACTCCACCTTGAATTGTACACTTGTATCCTCCATAATCTAGTACTCCAAAAGATATTAGGCTCTTTCTAAGTTTAGTTACATGCCTCACATCAATTAACGTCTTTACATAACCATCATACATTTTAATTCAAATGCTACCATTTCCAACAATTTTATAGAAAATATCATTTCCCATAAAAACAACCTCGTCATCTATAAACTAGTAAGTAAAGAATCAATGATTTGCCACAGTACCAACATTTTATCTTACTCTTCTTTCCTTTTGACTTAAATCGAGATGTAACTCTCTAATTATTCTCTCTTTCTTTAGATCGATCTCTAGCCACCATCGCTTCTGATATTGAGGTTTCTAAATTGGATTTCTTCCTTCTTTCCTCATACAATAGAGATCCCAAAATATCATCAAATTCAATAGCTTCTTACGAGGTAAAACTGAGAGAGGTGACAAAATGATCCCAAGACTCGGGTAACGAACACAACAATGTAATTTCCTTAAATTACGAATCGAGTTTTACTTCCATAATAGACAACTGACATAAAAGAGTATTGAATTTATTTAAGTGGTCAATACTTTTCATACCTTCATTCATTCAAAAACTATACAATTTCCTTTTAAGAAATATTTTGTTCATGAAGGATTTTTTCATGTAGAGTGTTTCCAACTTTTTCCATAATCCTACAGTTACAACAATGTTAAAAAAAATATCATCAACCAAGAAAAAATAAATAGCACAAAGAGCTCTCATATCAAAATATTCCCACTCTTCATCTCACATAGTTTAAGGTTTCTTTGAATTACCCAACAATGTCTTCACCACACCTTATTGCACAATAAGATCTTGCATCTTGACCTTCCATAACTCAAAGTTATTCTTCCGATTAAATTTATTGATCTCAAACTTTTCACTCTACATCTTTTCCATTCGTACATATCCCCACACCACTTATCATAAAATTGAGCTTTGTAATATAGAAGAATTAATATTTTTATTTCAAAATGGATCCTTAATTAATAAATAAGGTTCAAGGTTGAACTTAAAACCTTAAAAATATTAAAATATATATACTTAAAAAAAACTTGTTTACATCAATTTTACATAATTTATATACATGAAATCCACCTCGCATACTTTAAATACATGACATCAACCTCACATAAAGGTAATCGTTTAAAAATATATTTTTAAAAACATCCTCCATCCATTAATTTACCACATAATATATCTTGTGCTCTAATACCTTTTTCCACACAAAATTTTCACGGGTGTCGCACCCTCTGAAAGTATGACCCATGACACGTTTGAGAAAATGTCACACCCTTGTATATGTCTGGCCTACTAAACTTGGATCAAAAAATTAAATTCAGAAGTGTGCCTACGACTGTCGTAACTTTTAACACGGAATACCTGCGATAGTGAAAAAAAATATTGCGCCTTTGAATTGAATCTGTCCCATGTTGATCCACTCATGTAGGTCCACTCGACTCAACTCACGAGCTCTAATACCACTTATTATGCAGTGAAAATTGAAAATATTGAACAAGATGACAACAATGCAAACAAACACATATTTAACACAATGATTTACGTGGTAAAATCCTTCTTGTAAAGAAAACCTTTATTGGGCAATAATAATCAATATCCTTATTGTTTAAGGGATAAATTACAATAGGAAATGAATGCAGAGTTCCAAAAGTTCATTCAACCATTCAACACACTCTATATTCTAACATTTTCCCCTTTGAGCATACATGAGTAAACAACAAATTCCATACACTTACAAAAAAATTTCCAACATAATTGTGCGCCTATCCCAAACTTGGTAGATTAGATTTAACAAATAATTGAATAATAGGAGCCACAAAATATGCTAATATCCACAATATCTTGGGAAATTCTTTGGCATGTCTCAACAATATCCACCTTGACAGTAATTTACGGGATATATCATGCCCAATTTATTCATCACCTTCCTTGCAAGACAAGCGAAGCGAAGCACCATTTTTTTTTGTATGGAATTTTTCCAGAGCCACTCCATCTTCATAAAAAACATGTCTTACAAAATGATATTTAATAGGAATATGCTTTGTCTTACTATGATAATATGTACTTTTAGCCAAATAAATAGCACTTTGACTATCGCAGAATAGTTTTACCTTTTCCTCAATCCTTCCAAACCCACCCAACAAACCTTTTAACCAAATTAACTCTTTCCAAGCATCTAAACAAGATACATATTCTACCTCCATAGTGTATAAAGCAACAATATTCTAAATCTTTGACATCCAACTAATATCTCCACATTCAAAAGTAAAGACATATCCTGAAGTTGATCCCCTCTTATCCAAGTCCCCTGCAAATTTTGAATCGACATATCCAGAAATTGAAACATTGCTACCATTATAGGTCATACTATAAGTATTTGTGCCCCTCAAATATTGAAGCACCCATTTCAGATTTTCCCAATGTTGTTTTCATGGGTTTTCCATGTATATGCTGACAACACCAACTGCATGTGAAATATATATTCTTGTACTAACCATTGCATACATTAAACTCCCTACTGCATTAGCATACAATACTTGAGACATATATTCCTTTTCTTCATCAGGACTAGGACATAAACTTGAAGAAATATTGAAATGGGAGGTCAAATGGATTGGTATTGGTTTCACCCTATTCATACCAAACTACAAAAGTAGTTTCTCCACATATTTTTTTTGTGATAACCAAATCTTACCATATTTGTTGTCTTTGAGTATCTCCATGCCCAAGATTTATTTTGTTCCTCCCAGATCCTTCAGATCAAACCTCCTATCCAAATGATCCTTTAACCTATTTATCTTAGCCATGCTCTTGCTTGCAACAAGCATATTGTCAACATATAACACCAAAATAATGAATATGACATTTTCCAAACAAAATGATCATACTCATTTCTTCTAAAATTATGGCTCACCATGAAGGAATCAAACTTATTGTACCATTTCTTGGGTGACTACCTCACGCAACCTGCCCCTCACCGAGCAGCCGCTCCACCAGGACCTTCTTCAATCACAGGCCCGAAGAGTCTGATCTCTTCCAACTCCCCTCGGAAGTCACGAGTTACCCACAATAATTCTTCGTCAACCTCCCTCTTCGGAAATCGGGATATCGCGACTCGGGAGTTTGCGGTTCACGTGAACACAACTTACATGCAAAACAAAACCCCGATCCCCGATGGTCAGCGAGTCAACACCCCCCCCTACCGGAGATTTCTTTATCGGGGAATCGGATCTCATGATATTGCGAGACTTGTAACACTTCCCTCGACCACTCAACCACCGAGTCCCGAATGTCGATGGGTCAACAGTCAACGGCTCCGTATCGGGGATTTTCTCCTAGGGAAATTGCTATCCGTGAGGTAAACCTTTGGTGCTGACAAACCCCAAATGCCGAGATGTTGGTTCTCCGTGACAGCACCACCTGTCCTCCACTTACTCCCTGGGGTCCCACGTGACCACGTCACTTCGGGATTTCGCGGATCGCGAATCCTCAACACAAAGTCTCCTGCTGTTTGAAACCCCGAACTCCGATTCTCCGATGCCACCTGTCAACATCCCATGGGGAGGTCTAACCCCTTGACACATGTCTCTCTGTTGGGAAATCACGATTCAGGAATTCGCACTTCCTGATACATGAGTTCATAGACCTTGCAAAACCCCGAATCCCGACTCCTCAGGATCCTGCGCCACGTGTCCCCGTTCTAATCAATGACTCCCGTTGATTCGGGAAATCGCCGGTCGCGATTTCGAAGAGTTTGAAACTCTTGCCTCCCGAAAACGCCGAATGCCGAACTCCGATCCTCAGGGATCTTGCGCCACGTGTCCCCTCTTCGATCAACGGTTCAGATCGATTCGGGGAANCACCTTACCAATCCCCGAACGCTGAAACCCCGAAGTTCTTATGGACTTTGGTTCTCCACCCCTATGCTTACGGGTTAACTCCCGCGTACTCCTCCGTCATCTGGCAGTCCTTAGGATTTCGCAAACTTCACGGGGGTTTCCAACCATTGATTCTCTCCCTCTTGAGAATCCTCTGGCTTCTAAGCTTTTCCTTGGTTCAGTCTCTCCCAGGCCTGTTCTGGAGGTGCTTGCAAGGAACTATCCCTCCTGAGCTTTTCTCTCTCTGACTCCTTCAGAGACTTCTCACTTTCTTTCGGTGCTCGACTTCCAACAGTTCTCAAAGCGTTGAAGCCGTCTAGACCTGTGCAATCCTGCAAACACGTTCCAGTCCTCCTTCTCTCAGACTCAGCTCTGAGACTTCAATTCGACCTGCACTCACCTGCACGGTTCGAATAACCCAACATAACCCTGGAAACAGAGAACAAAAGTTCAACTGCTCAGCCTCCTCAACG
>SNQJ01S0199811.1:8873-25909 GCA_010110895.2 Picea sitchensis | reverse complement strand
TAAAGTTTCTGCTATTATTAGGTTACTTTCAATTTACTAGATAACAATAGCATAGATAGGATCACTGAGAGAAACACAATCACAAGAGTACACAAGCATTTATCCTAGGAAACCCTCAAGGGGAAGAAAGCCCAGCAAAACTTTCTTAATATAGATAGCCAATACAATGCCAAGACAATGAATCAAGCAATACAAAAATTCCTCTCCCAGAGATGCGCCTCTCTCTCTCTCTTCCTTCTTTCGGCAACTGGTAATTGCAGCTTCCTTCAATACTTGCGCACTAGATGAGTGAACTGAGTGTGTGTCTAAATGAGGCGCTGGCCTCTCTTATTTATACAATTCCGGCACGTGTGGAAGTGTCTCTTCACTGGCAGGGCCGACTTCTTCTTTTGGGTGGTTATAACCACCTTTAATATATTCTGGGGCCGACTTCTTATTTGGCCTATTACAATTATGGTTTGACCAATCCGCAAAAGGGGATTTGGTCATTTACAATACCCGACATGATCAATCCACAAAAGGGGATTGATCTAATCAATAATAAATATAATTTACCTTTATCCACAAAAGGGGATAAGAATATTCTTTGCAGTTACACAATATTTTAACAATCCATACGGTCTTTGGCAGTCATTAATGAAGTCATTGTTGGCATTATATTGTCTTTGACTGAGTCAAAGATAATTCGCTTGGCCTTAGCTTGAATCTTACTGAAGGCCGCTCTTCCTACATTAGAGGTGGGTTCCTCCATCACTGTGGTCACACACTGCTCAAGATCATGCTCCTGCAAGATATTCATTATCTTGAAGTTCCACACATTGAAGTTGGAAGCTCCTTTGAGCCTATCCTCGGCCCTGACAGAAATGGAGGATGCCAAGGACCTCACGCTGGAAACTTGATCAAGCTCGCTTGGATCTGTGTGTACCTATTGCTGCACTTCAACAAGCTGTTTCACACCCTAAGCTTTGATACCATGTTAAATTTTGAGCTTGATTGTAAACTGTAAGTAATTCTTTAAATTATGACTGTACTTTGAACTTATCTTAACATCATTCATAAACCAGAACAACAATAATCATAACAATTTACCAGCATGCAAGATCACAAAACATGTACCCTGGGGAAACCCTATACAGGGAGAAAGACCCCAACAAACAATCTTCTTTTATTGCATTAATAATGTATGATCACTTACAAATATCCATCATGAAATTCTGCTCGTAAATGAGCTTGCCAAGACAACTTAGACCAGATTGTATGACCTATAGAATACTGAGAAGCCTTGCTGTCCTATTTTGCTGTTATCAACCAACACTGGAGGAAGAAGTTGTGCGCTGCCTAGGTGCTTCTTCTTTGTCTATTCTAGACTGATATACACCAACACTATGGGTGTATTTTGCTTCCCTCTAACAAAAATATTTGTTGCCCGCTAACTGATATAAATGCAGCCTGCTAACATTGATATATATAGCAGCACTGTAAACAACACTCGTTGTCTTCTAACATATCTATTTGTTGACTTCTAACTGTTAGTGTTAAAATTAATGCAGCTGCAAGAGCCATTCTCCGGGACGATGGCAAAGACCCTAGTTGTGATCTAGGGCCCCCAGTACACTCCTCGGGTTCTTGGTCTGGGAACAAGCAGTTAGAGCCATGGCAAAAGACCCTAGTTGGGCCCCCAGTGTATTTCTGGGATTCTTGGGCAGGGACCAAGCAGTTTGATGATATAAGTCCCTAGATGTGTTCTAGGTCCCTTGGATGTGTTCCAGGGAATCCTTGCTTAGCACTTGGATTGATCCTTGGTTGTGTACCTTGGTGGTTAAGCCCCTATATAAATTCTAGGGCCCCCAGCTGTGTTCTGGGGTATCCTGGTCTGGGACCAGGCAGTTTCTTAGTTTAAGTACCAAGCCGAGACGATGTGTGACTTTCATCTCTCCTAGGATGGTCCATGTGACCTAGGAGCAGTCAAGAAGAAAGGCATGATCATGTCATTAGCCTTCCATGCATGCTAGGATGATAAAATCTTATAAGTTATATCGTGAGACTCATATGGACAAACTGCCATTAAAGGACTTGTCTTTTGACTTTTTCTTATTATTTATTGATGAAACCCTTTGCTTGAGTTATGACCCTCCTAAATTTATGTTTATGTGTTGGTTCAAATTTCTATATTGGACCCTACTTCTTCCTAAAGAAAGTTGGCCGCCTTGATCTTGAAACCCACCTTATCGATTTGATTTATTACCTTGTTGACTTACTTGTGGTCTATTTTGATTTACCACTTGATATTTTAATTGGTAAAATATTATTTGTTATTGTTAGGTATTAACCTAACCCTAAAGCTATGGCAAGTGGACTAATATGTTAGCCCTACCTTACCTACCTACAATCTATATAAAGGAGTGGTCTCTCCCTCTCCTTACACACGCTTGATGCATGCTATCTACCTCCTCCAAGTTGATGTTGAGACTGAGGTTTGCTGCGACTCTTCTGGATAGGTTTACAAGGTCTTTCTAAGGTCTCTCTTGCGTGTGCCAGCCTGCCATGGGTCTATCCCTGCTAGCCGAAATTAATCGTGTTTGTTGTTTTGGACTGTTAATGTCTTTCCTGCCTGCCGTGGGGTTAGCTTTGTTAGCTGTGATTGTTTTTGTTCTTTCCGTTGAGGTTGCTTGTGTCGCCCTTGTGGTCAGAAGATACCGCCTTAATGGTTTGTTGTGCTGCCTTATTTTTTTCTGTTATCCACTTTGGTATTAGGTACATTTGTTCCTCTTCTACAACTATGGTAATACTCAGATTTGAATTATGTCTGCTATTTATTTACTCATGTTGTTAGGTTATGCATCAAAATATTTTAAATGCCTTTTTGATCTTAAATTGCAGTAGCTAATGGTTTGAAAATTATAAAAATATTTTTGTTTCTAGATAGCCTATTGTTTTGCCCTTAATTTCTAACATGGTATTAGAGCTTAGGGTGTGAAAGGAGCTCAATTGTGGCAGACTTTTGAGCCTGCGTAGATCCTCTATTAAGGGTTTCTTTTTCAGATCAACAATAAGTTTGTTTTGTATCAAATCTCTACTGTAAACAGATTTAAGTATGGCTTCATCTTTAGTCAAAGCAGAAGATAGGCTTGAAGGGGCTTCAAACTTCAATGCTTGGAAGGCGAGGGTCTTCAATATCCTGGAAGAAAGTGACTTGGATGAGTTGGTTACCAGGGTAGTGGAAGAACTTGCGACAAATGCAGGAAGAGCAGCTTATAAGAAGAGGCAGGCCAAAGCCAAGAGGGTCATTTTTGACTCAGTTAAAGATAGTATGATGCCTCTTATTGCTCACCTAAGGACATCAAATGAATGCTTTGATGCCCTAGCCAACTTGTATGTAAAGAAGGCCCCAACTCAGAAGAGGACCTTGAAGAAACAACTACGTACATTAAAGATGGGAAAGGATGAAACCATCTCCGCCTTCTTTTCCAAAATTGGCCAAACAAGAGATCAACTTGCAACAATTGGAGTTGCAGTAGACGATGATGACCTTGTACCAACAACAATAGATGGTCTTCCAGAATCATGGGAGACATTTCTCTCATCTGTAAATGGAAGAGAAGTTCAACCCAACTTCGAGAGATTATGGCATGATTGCTTGGAAGACGAGGGCAGAATTAAAAACAGAAATAAACCCTCCACTGTGAAAGACCATGCTGTTTCTGCCAAAGCCAAGAAATGGAAGAGGTTTCCTCAGCACAAAGGCAAAGGTAAGAAACCTCAATGTAAGAACTCTCATCCTCACTCTCATTTGTCTAAAGTAAGATGCTTTAACTATAACAAGCTAGGTCATTATGCAAAAGACTGCAGGAACCCTCCTTCAAAGCAGAAACAAAAAGGTAGGTTCCATGCTTCAGTTGCAACTGAGGAAGAAAGAAAGAGAACCAGAACTGCCTCTAAAGAACAAGAGTAGTGTAGCGAGAGTTATCTTGTTTCAACTCTCTCCCGTGCTATCACCAAATCAGAAGAAATATGGTTAGTGGACAGCTAGGCCTCCAAGCACATGACAAGCTTCAAACAGAACCTTTTGAACTACCGAGATAAGAAGTTCAATGTGAAGGTAGAATTGGGTGATGATGGCACTTATGCCATCAAAGGAGTTGGATCAACATCTTTTCAACTTCAGTCAGGTAATGTATTTCATGTTGAAGAAATTCTTTATGTTCTTGGTTTAAAGAAAAATCTTATTTCAGTTGCAGTTCTAGAAAGTAAAGGGTACATAGTAGCCTTCTCCAAAGGAAAGGCTCTTATGTGGCCCTCAAATGAAAGTATGAGCTCAACCATGATAATCAGAGTTCAAGAAGGTGGACTTTACAAAGTCTCTGGTCAAGTTATTCAAGCATTACCTCATGAGATGATCAACCCCTGTGAACTATGGCACAAAACGTTTGGACACCTCAACTATAATGCTCTCCCAGGTTTGCAAAAGATGGTAACAGGTATGCCGGTTTTTTCTTTTGAGCATGATAGTATTTGTAGAGGCAATGCTCTTGGTAAAAATACAAAGAAAGCTTACCCTCACAGTAATAGAAAAACTAATGGTATCTTAGATCTTATTCATTCTGATCTCTGTGGACCTATGACTGCTCCATCCATGAATGGTTGTCTTTATTATATCATTTTTATTGATGATTGCTCCTGTAAAACCTGGATTTATTTTCTGAAAACTAAAGATGAATCCTTCAGTAAAGTTCAGGATTTTAAGAATCTTGTTGAGAATTAGACAGGTAGACATATCCGTGTTTCAGAGCAGATAATGGAGAAGAGTTTGACTCCCACAAGTATGATGATCTCTGCCGAGCTTTTGGGATTAAGAGGGAGTTGACCGTGTCTTATAATCCCCTGCAAAATGGGGTTGCAGAAAGAAAGAACAGGACAATTTGTGAGGCAGCCAGAGCTATGATGTATGATCAGGATCTTTTGTTATCTCTTTGGGCCGAAGCTGCAAGTACTGCAATCTATATTCAGAACAGGTGTCCCATAAAGCCTTGGAAGAGAAAACTCCAGAAGAATTATTCACGGGGAAGAAGCCTTCAGTTGATCACTTGAGAATTTTTGGTAGTCCTGTTTACATTCATGTACCAAAAGAAAAGAGGACTAAATTAGAATCCTCTGGAAATAAGGGCACTTTTGTGGGGTACAGTGAGACCTCGAAAGCTTATCGAATCTATGTGCCAAGGAAAAAATACATAGAGGTCAGTAGAGATGTGACCTTCCATGAAGAAGCTGCCTTTTGTCATTCTAGAGAACTTCCCTGTGATGCAGAGGAGCATGAAGCTCCAACTTCAGAGCCTTCAGATTCACAACTTTCAGATGAGCAGAGGGAAGAGGACAGAGAGCCTTCAGTGGATCCCATAATGGATTCTGTTAAGTTTCCCCTAGAGAAACCTCCTAACAAAAGGAAGCCAGCTTGGTGCCGTGAAATTTTAAAGGAAGCAGAAAAACATGCAACACCTAAAGGTACTTTCAGAGAAAGCAAGAAGCCAGATAAGTACTCAGGTTTGATAGCTCAGTTGAATCTTGTGATTGACTCAGAACCTTCCACTTTTGATGAGGCTTCCAAGCATAAAGTGTGGAAGGATGCCATGGTAGAAGAGTATGAATCAATATTGAAGAGTGATGTATGGGAAATGGTCCCAAGACCACAAGGAAAATCAGCAGTGACCTCTAAATGGATTTACAGAATAAAGCATGCAACGGATGGAAGTGTTGAAAAATTCAAAGCTAGATTTGTGGCTCGTGGTTTCTCTCAGAAAGAGGGAATTGATTATGATGAGATTTTTGCACCCTGAGGGATTTGTGATCCATGGGAAGGAATCCCATGTCTGCAAACTCAAGAAATCCTTGTATGGATTGAATCATTCTCCGAGAGCTTGGTATGAAAGAATTGACATTTTTCTTCAGAGTCTTGGGTTCTCCAAGGGTATAGCAGATTCTAACCTTTACATAAAGGTTGTGAAGAATCATCCTGTTATATTGGCTTTATATGTGGATGATTTGTTCCTTACTGGAGAGGAACATTTGATAGCTCATACTAAGAGGGAGCTGTCAGCAGAGTTTGAAATGAAGGAATTGGGTCTCATGCATTACTTTCTTGGTTTAGAGGTGTGGAAAAAACCTAGTGAGATCTTTCTCTCACAAAGTAAGTATGCAGTTGATGTGCTTCACAGATTTGGGATGCTGGACTGTAAGTCCATGACCACACCTACGATTTCTAACCTGAAGAATTTACATGATCAAGCTACAGGTTCAGATCCAGAAGACCCTACAGTATATCGACAGATGATTGGGTCCTTGATGTATCTAGTACACACTAGACTAGGCATTTGTTATGCAGTGAATGCCCCCAGTCAGTTTATGTGTGATCCAAAACACAATCATATGGTTGCTGCTAAGCATATTCTCAGATATGTCCGGGGGACTATAGCTTATGGTCTCATATACACTTCTAGTGGAGGTGTAATGCTTCATGGCTATTCGGATTCAGATTGGATGGGCAGTACAATGGATCGGAAGAGCACTTCCGGATATTGTTTCAGTTTGGGTTCAACTATGATCTCCTGGGCCAGTAGGAAGTAGGGCTCCATAGTCCAAATCATTGCAAAGGCAGAATATGTTGCTGCAAGTGTTTCTAGTAAAGAAGCAGTGTGGCTCATAAAGATACTCTCGGATTTGTTCAATACTGAGCTAGAACCCACAATAATTCACTGTGATAACCAGAGCTGTATAAAGATCTCCAAGAATCCTGTGTTTCATGACAAATCGAAACACATTGAGATGAGATATCACTATGTTCGGGACATGATGCAAAAGAATATTCTCAATATTCAGTATGTTCCGACTGCGGAACAAACTGCAGATATATTGACCAAGTCCTTGTCGTTGACAAAGTTTGTGTGCTTTCGAGACAAGCTTGTTGTTCCTTAGAATGCCTCTTTTGCTGAGAGGGAGTGTTAAAATTAATGTAGTTGCAAGATCCATTCTCCGAGAGGATGGCAGAGACCTTGGTTGTGATCTAGGGCCCCCAGTACACTCCTGGGGTTCTTGGTCAGGGACCAAGCAGTTTGATGATATAAGTCCCAAGATGTGTTCTAGAGCCCCTGTATGTGTTCCAGGGAATCCTTGCTTATCATTTGGATTGATCCTTGGTTGTGTACCTTGATGGTTAAGCCCCTAGATATATTCTAGGGCCCCCAGTTGTGTTCTGGGGTATCTTGTTCTGGGACCAGGAAGTTTCGTTGTTTAAGTACCAAGCCGAGATGATGTGTGACTTTCTTCTCTCCTGGGATAGTCCATGTGACCTAGGAGCAGTCAAGAAGAAAGGCATGATCATGTCATTAGCCTTCCACATATGCTAGGATGATAAAAGATTATAAGTTATATCGTGAGACTCATATGGACAAACTACCATTAAAGAAGGACTTGACTTTTGACTTTATCTTATTGTTTATTGATGAAACCCTTTGCTTGAGTTATGACCGTCCTAAATTTATGTTTATGTGTTGGTTCGAATTTCTATATTGGACCCTACTTCTTCCTAAAGAAAGTTGGTCGCCTTGATCTTGAAACTCACCTTATCGATTTGATTTATTACCTTGTTGACTTGTGGTCTATTTTGATTTACCACTTGATATTTTAATTGGTAAAATATTATTTGTTATTGTTAGGTATTAACCTAAGCTTAAAGCTATGGCAAGTGGACTAATATGTTAACCCTACCTTACCTACCTACAATCGATTCAAAGGAGTGGTCAATCCCTCCTCTTACACACACTTAATGCAGGCAATCCACCTCCTCCAAGTTGACGTTGATACTGAGGTTTTCTGCGGCTCTTCTGGATAGGTTTACAAGGTCTTTCTCAGGTCTCTCTTGTGTGTGCCAGCTTGCTGTGGGTCTATCCCTGCTAGTCGGAATTAATTGTGTTTTCTGTTTTGGACTGTTAATGTCTTTCCTGCCTGCCGTGGGGTTAGCTTTGCTGGCTGTGACTGTTTTTGTGCTTTCCGTTGAGGTTGCTTGTGCCGCCCTTGTGGTTAGATGATACCGCCTTAATGGTTTGCTGTGCCACCCTTGTGGTTTGCTATTCTGCCTTATTTTTTTCTGCTAGCCACTTTGGTATTCTTACTTTGTGGATGATATTGGACCGCTGGTATCTATCTCAGCTTGAAGAAGGCACCTGTGTTAAAGTTGGGCTGAATGTGCTGATTATGGCTTTGTCTTTCCAGCCCTAGGTTGGATAGTGATTTTTTTGTTTTCAGCCCTATTGCCTGACAGTGGCTTGGACTGTAGCTTTTGAGCTTGTTGAGTTTGTTTTTGGTTTCCTATCCTAAGAGTTCTTGGCATTGTTTCTATGATCATGATGAGATCTACCTTGAGGGTTTGATCCATGATCTACTAAGCTTTTTCTGAGCATACATTAGAGGAAGGCAACAACAACTAATTAGGTACATTTGTTCCTCTTCTACAGCTATGGTAATACTCAGATTTGAATTACATATGTTATTTATTTACTCATGCTGTTAGGTTATGCATCCAAATATTTTAAATGCCTTGCTGATCTTAAATTATAGGAGCTAATGGTTTGAAAATTATAAAAATATTTATGTTTCTAGCTAGCCTACTCTTTTGCCCTTAATTTCCAACAGTTCTATCTGCTGCCTTCTAACTGATATGTATCAACACTCACAACCTTCTTATTTTGATATATATCAGCAAAATAAACAAGCACTCAAAGCCTTTTACTCCTACACTCTCACTGCAAAACACAATGAATAGAATGAGGGTCGACCTCTACTTATGAAGGAGTGGAGAGGTAGAGGGGAGAGGGCTTGAATTAGAAATTTGATTGCATGCTTGTCATAACTCAGCTTTACACTTTAGTTTGAATTTAGAACTTGAATTTACACTTCCGTTACGAATACAACTCGCCCTTGTGACTTGGCAATGCATGCGAACTAACTCAGCATGCACATGACATGCATGCATGCAACATGCAACTATGCAACTTTATGCAACTGTGCAACTTATGCAACTTTCTGCAGCTTTATGCAACTATTCAACTTTATGCAACTCGACTTTTACAGCGTGACCTTTTACAATTTGAGTTTAACAACTCATTCAACTTAACTCTTATATATGGCAATTCGAATTTCTTCATGGTGGATAGTGTTACACGTGCCAATGCAGTAGATCAATACATTTACATCATTTGCAATATCAAGAAAATTGTTTGTCTAGCTCATAGGAATTTTATGCTCAACCTAACTTTTGCTAGATGCCTTGACTTTTGATCATGGCTCACAAGGCTTGACTAGGCTCACAGAGGTTGTACGTTCCTCCTGATTTTTGCACTAGTCTGTCTATGCTTACAGAGGTTGTACGTTCCCCCCTGACTTTTGCACTAGACTGTCTATGCTCACAGAGGTTGTACGTTCCCCGACTTTTGCATTAGACTTACATATTGACTTTTATCTTAGAATTACAAGACTTCTTCCTTTTCATTGGCTAGACTCACAAGATCATAAGGCATCTCGTTCGTCCTAACCTTTGGTTTGACTCACAGAGGTTGTACGTTCCCCCCAACTTTTGTCAATACCTCACAAGACTGGTTGATTCTCCAAATCTCCCTGGCTAGCCTCAGGGTGGCCCATATGGCCTCTCATTGGAGAATGACTGCCAATGCTGCCAAATTTAACACCAAGGTCCTGTTGGGGATGTACATGTAAATAAATATTGAATGGAATAAATGCTGCATTTTCAGGAATAAAAGACAAATTCTGGAAGAGTCCTGAAGAAAACTCTTTTTGTAGAATGATCAGAAAGATCCTGAAATGGAACTCTTTTTGTAGAATGATCAGAAATATCCTGAAATGAAATGTTTCAAAATGGTTCACAAAGTAGCCATACACACTAATGTGTAGTAGTTAAAGAGATTTTTCAAAACTAAGTCAGTCTCAGCCGTATCTGTCATTGAAAATGCAGTTGCACAATATGTTGTGTTTCAGAAGAATCTTGGGAGATGTTTGCAGACTCACTTCAGTAGATATTTGTACACTTTTTGTCTGTCAGGGTGCAAGTTGGTTCCAGAGGATCGTTATTTTCTTCTAAGCTTTGATATAGAATTTAATGTTTTTTTAATTAANTTTCAGAAGAATCTTGGGAGATGTTTGCAGACTCACTTCAGTAGATATTTGTACACTTTTTGTCTGTCAGGGTGCAAGTTGGTTCCAGAGGATCGTTATTTTCTTCTAAGCTTTGATATAGAATTTAATGTTTTTTTAATTAAGAAAAATCAGATTGTGATACCTTGGATGAACTCATGGTTGAAAGGATTACTTTGAGCATGGCTTGAATTCTGAACTACATTTTTACTTCTGTTCCTTTCCTCGTACTTTATTTCAGGTATGTGGATGGGAAGCACAAAGATTGAAGCAAATGTTCAAAACTAAGGATGCAATTCTATCTTGATATTGTCTTTCTTGGAAAGGAAGTGACTAACAATGTATGAAGTGACACATGATCAAATGTTAAATAATTAAAGCAGGTTGTTAAAGGCAAACCGAAAGCTTTTCTAAGATCGAAAAAGGTACTCCTGTTTATGAAAGAAGAGGTGTCAAACCTTGTAGGTGAATTCATGATTTTTGAAGAATCTGGGACTTGAAAAATGGAAGCAGAGTTTGCACAGGGGTCAGAGCTTTCGCAAATCAATCCAGGAGGAATGCCAGAAAATACTGTGGATGCTGATACGTTTCCTGAGGAAAGTCTGGAGGTAAGAAACAGCTGCTAATGGTTCTATTGGTAAGAATATATATGTCAGTTCCTTTCTTTAAATATAAGTTCGTGTTGGCATTCTTTGTGGTTCTATCAAATAACTTCATCTTTGACAGCCAGTCCCTTAAAAGAAATTGGATCTGCATCAGTGACCAATTTTAGAATACATGACTTCAAAGAAAGTATTTCAAATGGGACTTTCTTGGTGAAGTATTCTTTGATTGCAAAACTGTTAGTGCAGCTCCATTAATACTTAGAATTCCTAAATTTACAAAGTCAATTTGGTCTGGTGGTAAGAGGGTGGCAACTGCAACAGGTGGCCTGGAGTCCAATTCCTTATGGACTTGTACTTGATACACACACAAATGGGCTCTAATGCTGTGAACAATTGTGTCCACCAATGAGAATTCTGCGTCCTATCACTTTTGGTGGCTTCTGACTATCTAGGATTCCTCTTCTTATTACCTCATTCAGGAAGGATAAACACTATAGAATCATAAATAGGCCCTTTAAAACAAACTTCTTATAATGGCAGGGCTTTGTATTTGGTTTCAGGTTGTTCAAAACAGAACGTGGGAAGCATCGGTGGCAAATGGGGATTTGCATACAACTGATAATGTCACAGAGCTTGAGGAGAAGCTGAAGCTTGCTCAACATAAAATTGATCTAGAAAATGAATTGCTGCACGAAAAGGATATTGTAAAAATGCATGCCGAAGAAAAATTAGAACAAATTGGTTTGGATCAAGAAAAGTTGAGCCAAGATGAAAAGGAAAGGGAATATGCATTGAAAGCAAGAGAAAGACTGAAGATCTTTGAAATAGAAGTAAGACATTTGAAAAGTCAACTTAGCGACTCTGAATCTAAAATTGTACAACTTGAGCTCGAGGCAAGAGTAGCAAATGAAAATTTGGATAATATGGAAAGAAATGTTCTAGCCTTGAGAGAAAAGGAAGCAGTTTTGCTAGAACAGTTTGCAGCTGCCGAATTCAAGGCAAAAATAGCTGAAGAGAAATTTGACATGCAAACAGAGCTTCTTCAAAAGGAAATGAAGGCGAGAGCACTGAAGGATGATAAGTTGAATGATGCAAGAGATACATTCAATAAACAAGAAATGGATTTTACCCAGCTGACAGATAAGTTGCAACATCTAGAGTGCCAGCTAAAATCTTCAATCAATAAATCTGAGGAATATGAAAGATTCACTGAACAAACCAATGAAAATGTTGTCAAGGAGAGAGACAGCCCCACAGAATTTGAAATTTTTTCCAAATTGTCCGAGTCAAGTGCAAAGCAAATGGAACAAATCATAGATTCTCTCAAAGAACAGCTTCACGGGCTTTGTGGAAATGTTTCTTTGAATGAGCAAAAAGAAGACACTTTGAAGAAGACAGATACAAATCTGTTCATGGAAGAGGAAGAACTGAACCCATCTCTAGAAGAAATTTCTAAATTAGGGAAAAATTTGAGCCCGGATAAAATTCTGATGGAAACCCAAGATAAATTGTCTGCCGTTGAACAAGATCTGAAGAGTGCCAAATTTAAAGAAATTGAACTTCAGACTAGGCTGAAGAATTATGAAGAACAATTGACAATGCAAGAAAGCATACTAGAGCAAACGACAACTAGATGCATGGAGCTTGAAGAGCTAGTTGAATTACAGACTAAGGACACAGAAATGAAATGCCAAGAAGCAAAAGAAGCTTTTATGTGTGCAATTTCAGAAACTAAGAGATTGAATGAGAAGTTAATGATACTTGAAGTTGAAGTTAAAGAATCCGAGAACCAAGAATTACAAACTTCTGCTTCCTCTGCAGATAGTCAGATTGAGCAGGTATCTTCTACTCTTTTGATGTTTCTCCTTGATGCCAATTTGCTACTTATTTCAATAATACTGCTATTTGTATTTTCTGCATACAAAGTGTTTTGGTTACACACAATACTTATGGTTTTTGAGGCTTTCTTGTGTTGTTCTGATACGAAAACCATGCCTACAATGTATAAGTTGTCTTTTTCTTCAATGTTGTAATAATTTTTTTATTTAGAACATAATAGTTATTGATTAAAACATTGACTTACAAGATGTTGATAGTTTCAGCAATAGGAACTAGAGTCCACAGAGATCAAGTACAGACTAAGTCACTGTGTTTAATTTCAGATGTCTAGAAGGAATGAAAATAATCTATAATATAAATATACATTTGGTCAAACATTCCCTTTTAATAGAACTAAATTATTTTCATGGAATCAAAGTGAACATGGTTTGAGCTAAAGTTGTTAACCTCAAGTTTGTGCTATGGTTTAAGTTTTTGATGACAAATCTGCCTAAAAGTTTGGGTTCTTCTTCCTCATGCATTTTGAAGGACTTTTTCAACAAAAAATATGCAGTTAAAACTAAATGGTTGCAAACTTCAGCACTTATCTATGGTTTCCAAGTGCTTCACTGCTAAAATTCTATTTTTCTTGGTGTAGGCTACATTCCACTAAGCCATGGATGCTTTAGAATGGTTGATCAAATTGCCATAGGTTGCCATGCTTCCAAAAATAATTTCGTTCTTCCTTAGCAGCCATGGGTAAAACTAAATGGTTGCAAACTTGAGCACTTATCTATGGTTTCCAAGTGCTTTCACTGATAAAATTCTATTTTTCTTGGTGTAGGCTACATTCCACCAAGCCATGGGTGCTTTAGAATGGTTGATCGAATTGCCTTTGGTTTGCAGTAGCCAAAAAATAATTTCATTCTTCATTAGCAGCTCTGGTTGTAGAAATGCTTTTAATAGCCCTGGTTGTAGAAATGCTTTATGATTAGACATCATTGATTTCCTAATATCAAAAGTTACAAAACAGTTAAACATGACGCACATTTAGGGTTTAGTCACTAGCCGAAAACATCAACCAAACTTTTATATAAAAAATGTTGCTTCTTAACATGGATTTGTCTCCTCTTAGTATATTTTTTCTTCAAAACAAATGCATCTAATATTTCATTAATGCACGAAAAAAATACATCATACAGTCATACATTTCTAGCCAAACTTCAAAGTATGGGCATGCCCATTCTCCCACATTGCAGATCCTTATACACACTTGCAAGCGTGAGCAAAGTCCAGCTCACTTAGTGTGTCCTTGGAGGCACAATGCCTAGGTTCAAAGCCCACTTGTGGCACTTTGGCAACCCTCTTCAGTCTAGGCTCACTCCTAGGGGAAGCCAAGGGGTAGACCCTAGTTACTATGTGGAATTAGGTGTTAATTCTAGGAGGTTAGTTTCAATTAGTTTAAGGTTGGGGAAAGATCTAGCCTATGATGCAGAGTCAACAATGCAATGTGCAACAATTCAAGATGACAAGCAAGCCTTTTCCCTGGGACAACTAAGACTAGTGCCTAAGATTGGGCAATGGGGTCAACTAAAAGTTTGAGGGAGGTTGATTACAAAGAAGTCACAAAGATTACAAAGATTAGAAACACTTCACAACAACTTTAGATACAAATCTACAATTAGATACAAGATGAATGGATGATCTACTTATGAACAAGATACAATAACTACAACAATGAATATTCTAAAAACTACCACAAGATTATACCCAACAATGAATGCAAAGATAAAAAGAAATTAACTAACCATATGCTTGCATGTACAAGAAAGAAAGAGATTCAAGACAAGATGACCATCAACACATCAAGCCAAGCATGCTCACAATAGCACTTACTCTATTGGACTACTTATCAATGGCATAAAGACCTGTACTCAAGATCCGGTCAGAGTGCCTCCGGTGGATGCTCAACTTCTTGAGGGATCACACCCAAGAGATAAACAACAAAATACTGAAAACGAAATGCTTGGAAGGAAATGTCCAAAAACACAATTAATGACTACTTATTGATTAATCCACAACCATAACATAAGCTTGCATGAAATGTAAATGTGAAATGAAGTGCTTGCAAGTGTAGATGTAGACCACGAAGATATAACAAATTGATGCCCAAAGTTGGAGTGGATTAAGGATTGATTAAGTTTTTAGTGAAGAGTGAATCCTAGCTAAGTGTCAACCCAATACTCCCCTCGCTTGTACCAAGTATTTGTTGGGTGCTCAAGAATTAGCAACAAGACCTACCATAGCTCCTGAGGTCAACCAAAGAGAAAGAGTACTCAGGAAGGGCCTTGGCGTCGTGGGAACCCGATCCTAATACAGCACCTTACATTTGCTTCCTTTAGTCCTTGTGTTTAAATGGTAGAAGTTGGGTCAGTGGTGAGTGCCATATTAAGTCAGATTGATTGTGGGCCTATGGACTAGGTTAATTTTAGTGTATAGGTGTGAAAAAAACGAGATTTACATGCCTAAAAACAGTGAAATAATCCCAAAACCGAAACTTTAAACTTGCGAGGGATATGAAATGTTTAAAACCATAGATATTTCTTGAAACACATGTAAAGGAGACCCACAATAGCTTGCAAGATATAGAGATTCAGTTGCCTTAAACCCTCATCATTTGCCCGTGAATATTTGTAATAAGATAAGTGCTTGAAATATAAAACTTGCAAAGCAAAATGAAACTTAAAGCATGAAATTGAACCTATGCCTCCATGCATGGGCTTAAACTAGCTATATGTGTGAGATCTGTTTCTAGATGATTTTAATCCATTTTAGCACCATATTAGAAATAGATAATTAAACAAGCTAGCCATCTGATTTTGGGGGGTTGGTTGTGCCAACTTCTCATCCAAGGTGTAGGCAACAAGATGCAAAAAACTTGGGATAAAAACACAAATACAAACCACTCACAAAGGCACAAGGTGGAGGCAAGCCTTCCCTCTTTTTGTGCACATTATCCCATCAAAAGTTACCTTTGAGATGGACTTCCAGTGAAACTTACATAAAGTTTTAACATTATTGTTCAAAGTTCAGTTTTCAGAAGTTCAGCCGGTCATAAGACCACCCTGTTACTCTACATTTCCATAAAAATTGTAATAAGAGGTGTTTACATGATGAACTTATGTAAAGGTCTGCCAACCACCTTAAGTCCTAGGTGTGAGTTATACTCTGGAGTGGTGTTTCACTTACTAATTATATTTTGCCGTTTTGTTGATTTATAATTTATGAGTTTTCTCAATCCCCTCCAGAGATGGAGTATATGGTCATGGTTAGGCTTGAGCATGGATCTAAGCCTAGTGTCTAATGTATATTACCATGCTAAACATCCTCCTAGGGTCTTATGGAAATGTGTTAAGTCTCCCCTAGGATTTTTAATTTTTTAGTTAATTAAAAATTGGCCAGTGACAATTTTTAATTAAAAAATAAAAGATACATTAAAAAAAGTGGTATTTGGGCACCAAATAGGCCATAGGGGATGCTCATTTTGGACCTAGAGCACCCATGTTACCCTCACGATACCCACTTATTTGGGTAAAATTAGTGATTTTCATCTCAAAATTGATTTTACTCTCAAAACCCAAAAGGTCATTTTAATTCAATAAAATCAATAGGATCTTAAGAGATATTGGCACATGTTTAGTAAGAGGTGCGCCCCTCTTGAGATGTGGCCGCCAGTGTGACCCACACTCTCAAGGGGTGGCGCACCCTCCTCCCTTTGACTTTGTTTTGACATGTGTGGATGTGTGGTTAATTTTTTCAGTTAATTAAAAAATTGTCAGAATTCGACAATTTTTAATTAAAAAATAAAGATACATTAAAAAAGTGGTATTTGGGCACCAAATAGGCCATGGGGATGCTCATTTTTGGACCTAGAGCACCCATGTTACCTACGTACCCACTTATTTGAGTAAAATTAGTGATTTTCATCACTCAAAATTGATTTTACTCTCAAAAACCCAAAAAGGTCATTTTAATTCAATAAAAATCAGCCAAGGATCTTAAGAGATATTGGCACATGTTTAGTAAGAGGTGCGCCCCTCTTGGAGAGGTGGCGCACCCTTCAGGTGGCAGCCCACACTCTCAAGAGGTGGCGCACCCTCCTCCCTTTGACTTTTGTTTTGACATGTGTGGATGTGTGGAGAGGTGGCAGCCCACTCTCCCACACTTGACAGCCCCACTTCTAACACTTGGTGCGCCCTCCTTGGAGATGCCATGCGCCCTCCTCCTTGGGAACTCCACCCATTTTTGTATAAATAAGAGCACTCTATCCCATTGATAGCTAGTTGGAGCTTGGGTGAGAGGCTTATGATTGTAATACTTTTTCATATGTGAATAAAAAGACTTTGGAGGTCAAGA
>SNQJ01S0199810.1:0-17036 GCA_010110895.2 Picea sitchensis | reverse complement strand
ATCTTTCACTGTGATCATGGGATCGAGAGCTCCACTACCTACTTAAACCTTTTTAGATGAGGCTGACAGTCTAATACACTAAGGGTTGTTACTGGAACGCGCTGACCTGTTTTCCTACTCCATCTCCGGCAGCAAGTATACATTTGGCGAATTCTGCCGGACTTGATCACATTGGTGGCTGGGCGATCATCGTCTACTTGTATAGGTCTCTTTTAAGCTCTCAATTATGGATTGCTATGTCTATTTAGGTGTTTTGCTAGATTGTTACAACTCTGGCAAGTGCTTGCTGTCCAAATTAGTCTACAGTCTTCTGTGTAAATGAATTATATAGCAATATAAATTCGAGCAATTTTTTTTGGAAAAAAAAAAAAGTATGTGAATAAACATTTTTTTTTTTATTATAAAGTTGTGTTGTTTTGTAAAGATAGATATGTGAGGTTTTCGAGGTGTAGGACAGTTGGTGATGGAGTGTATTGTTAAAGCACTTCATGATATTAAGTTATCAATTCAAAATTTGTGGGGACAAAAAATCCAGTCATGTTAAGGGTTAGTGTGGCTCAAGTTGAGTGTGATTCCCGGGTGATTTTGACGACTTAGATGCCCCTGAATCACGGTTTCTTGAGTCGCAATTTCTCAAACCACAAGATAGTCCCACAAATTATGAACAAACTAGCAAACAAAAAAACTAAATTAAAAAAATTTAGTTTGTTTGTTTTGTAAGACATGATTAAATACATGGATGAACATCTTCTTTCTTTTATTATAAAGTTGTGTGAGTTGTAAGGCTAGATATGCGATCGCCATGGTTAGATATCTTATAATAATTAAATAGCATTAATGTGAGAGTTATAAAATTAGATTTTGTGTATCACGTCAATGTTCATATGGATGATGTTATTTGTTTTTGGTATGATGTACATTTCACTAATAAAATCCTCACAATTTCATACGTACTTTTGAACTTCCAAGAATATAAAGGTATATAAGTGAATCTAATAGGTATAAACTTATGTCTACTTTAATCATATGCCATAGTCAAATAACACAAAATGGCATGCTTAGTGTCTCTCCATATTCATTAAGGAAAATACATTTTAATTAAAAAGACCTATGTTATATCTTCGCTTAGAAAAAGTTGTTTTTATCCATGGTTATAGAAATTTACAGGAAAAGTCTTATTCGTCTTTCTTGGTAGATAGTTAGGCTTCTTATGCAACATAGTGAAGGTTCTCAAAGAGGGAATACCTCCTCCATTGAGGTATTAAAAGCCAAGATAAAATTATTTATTTTAAAGATACTTTTTTTATGTTTCAGAATGCCCTTAAAGTAATGTTAAGGTCGATTTTTGTTCAATCTCAAATAATTCTCCTAAAGCTTCTACCCTATCCTTTTCAAAAGTAATGCAACTTCAGTTTCAATGTTAAGAGATCATTTGTATGGTCCTTGGAGTTATTGTTAAAGGTCTAAATTTTGGTTTATTCAATACTAGAACTATAACTCTCTTTCAACCATCGGTAACACTTTGGGTATGTTTATTAAGTTTTTGAGTTTAGGGTTGACATCTATAACTTTTGTGCAAATACATATTGATAATGAGTTGAGTAAATGGATTTTTAATAAAATTATATTGGAATGCAAAAATCATAATTAGACGTAACTATTGGAATATGAACATATTATTTTTCATTGTAGACTTTGTTTTGAGCATGATCATATAGTGGTGTCTTTCCTGAAGCTAAGAGTTTCTCAAAGTAAAAAGTGGAAAAATAGTTCAGACCCATTTAATAGAAAGACTTGATGGTGAATTGAGATTGGATAGCACTAAAAGAAAACCCAACTCAAGCACTTGAATTTTTAATATTCATATTTAACCCACCCTCCAAGTCAAAGGAGCAAGATATAAGGAAATCACTTTTCTAATTTAATAATTGAAAAGCATACGAATAGTTTAGTAAAGAAGATATGGAGAGGTGACTAAGGTTGCAATTTTCGTTATTATTTGATTCCAATATCATGATCTATTTATGTTATAACAATAAACTTAATGGATCTCAACCAATACAATAATTTATATTTCTACCTAAACCATTAATAATACTTCCAAAGCCATGCCAAGATCAACCAATGTAGGAAGGTCCTTAAAACCACTTAATTCAAAATATGGTAAACTAGCTCATGGATGGGAATTACTCCTCTTACGGATTTGAAGGGAAAATTAAATGTCCCTTTAAAAAGGCTCATTTAGACTATAACTTTTGTAACATACCCACTATAATCCATAGTTTAATTAATGTTTGTGCAGATATAATGTGTAGCTATGGCCAAAGCGATGTAATATGCGAATTGTATTTCTATGTTTTAATAATAAACTGTGATGCAAAATGATAAGGGGACATGGAAAGAAATGGGGGTTGAATTAATCCACAAGAGAGGGGAGAGTCTAGGATAATGGCCAAGAGGGGTCGAAGGGGGAATTACCCATATATATTAATTCAACCCATTTTCCTAAATTTTCTATTGGTGTATGAACCTTCTAATTTTTTATTGAGTGTTCCCAAAGCCAATCATTGAATATATGTAAGAGGTTGGGTTTGAGTGGTCACATCCCAAAGTTATTGGGCACATGGGGGCTGAGTACAATCATCTTGGGAAACTGCGTGAGTCAAGTAAGTAATCCAAAGAGAGGAAATTTGTATGGGTAGCTACAACAATTTTGATACAATCAGTTTTTGGGCATGAGGAGCAAGTAGAGAGAAAGGAAGATAGATTGGAGTTGGTGCATCCATGGAGGGAGAATTCTAGAGAATATTAGAGCATATCTGGACTGTTTTAGAGCTGAAGATTGAAGAGTTAGGTTTCCAGTCCTGAAGAGTGAACTCCTAGGTGAGTTGCATTGTAACAACAAGTCTTTGTTGTTGGTTGTTGATAGATTTTCCTAGCAACAAGATCCCTTGAGTTCCTATCTGAGAGATTCCTAGCTAATTGTGCTAGAGAGACCTTGATAAACTAATGGGACACCTGAGGGACTAAGATCATTGAAGGGGTACATTCATTGGGTTGGGCAAGTCGAGAGAAAGAGAGCTAGTGGAAAATCAGTATAGTTGGAGGCGAATATCATTGGGTTGTGATTTTTCTGAGTTGTGAGTGGATAGTGAGAGACCACCCTCTTTTGTGAATTACTAGCCTCGGATTGGGGGTGACTGGCTATGGATATTTGGAACAATTAGTCTATGGTTGGGTGGAACATTTGTCCCAAGCAGTTGGTTTCACAACTACTGTTAAAAGATAAGTGTTTTATCGTGTTTATGTTGTATTATGAGTTTTAATTGTTGTGCATGAACTCTGAGTATGAGAACATACTATATATGTTGTTGTAATGAAGTTTATTAGTTGCATTCATGTCTATTTTAGTATGTTGTAGATACACCAATGTAATGGAAGTGAATAGTAGCTAAATCTGTTTTAATTATAGCTAAAAGCTACAGGAAATCAGTTAGTTGTAAAAGAATTAATTTAGTTAGATGTAAAAAAAAATGTGTTTATGAGTATTTTTCACCATAATGTCCCTCGGTCGGGCTGGGGGACGTTACAATATGGTATTAGATCCTATGTTTCAAACATCGGGCTTGTATAGGCTCAAACCAATGTGAATTTGAGGGAAAATCCATCATTGCAGGCTTGTCTTTGTGGAATTTGGGAAAATTAGAGAGAAATTTGAGTGAAATCCCCAAATTCATGAGTAAAAATTCAAGTTTGAGTAACTCGAAGTTGTTTAAGAGGTTCAATGGAGCCAATTTGCAAAGTTACAGAGCCAAATTCGACTTGAAATGGTCGAATTTTGCGTTCTAATGGTTGTTGTAGAGTTGTCGATAGTTTGGCAAATTGACGATCAAGATCATGTTTGATCTCAAAATCGACGACCCATATTCCTCGTGATAAATTTAAAATTTGTAATGTTTCAGTTGTTTTGAAGGTTGAGAAAATTGATGGCCAGGATTCATTTTCGACCATTTGAAAAATAGAACCGATCAACGGTCGAGATTCATTTTCGATCATTGGCAAGTTGGAGCCCATTAACGGCCAAGATTCATTTCAGGGGTTTTTGAAATAGATCATATCGATGGTAGAGATTTGTTGGTAGAGTTGGGTGAAGTTCGGTGAATCAATGGTTCAAATCGTTTCGATTGGGAGACCAACGGTCCAAATCAATCAAAGAAATGTTGAAAATTTTCAAAGTGTTGAAGTTCACCAAGAGAAATCATTGACAATCAATGGTCGGGTCGGCCAAAGTGGAAAAGAGTTTGGTTCGGCCAAAAGACATCTCTAACCATCGATGGCCGACGATCAACATCGGTCAAACCCTGCAAAGTATTTTCAGTCACCAACGAAAATCGTCAACGGTCATGGGTCAATGGTCGGGCATCGGCTAATTTGGCGAAGTGTTTTGAATCAAGCAAGAAAATTTGTCAATGACCGATGGGTTGAAGGTCAGGAATCGACCGATTTGGGGAAGGTGTTAGGGTCGTCCAATAAAAATGGCTAACGGGCGATGGAGAAAAGAGGGTGATGTTGTTTCATGCCACGTCAGCATCCACGTGTCGTGTGACGTCAACCAAGTTAACACCTCAAGATGACATGTCATTCCACATCATCATCCACATGTCATGCAATGTCAGTAGTTGCCATGTCACCCCATAAGTGGTCGATGGCATATGGTCGAGTTGACCAAATTGGGGAAGTTTTTTCGACAATCATCAAGGATCGTCGATCATCGATGGATTGATGGTTGGGTGTCGGTCGAATTGGTAAGAAATTACATTCGCCAATGAATATCCTCGATGAAGGACGATCATGTCAGCTGGTTTGGAGGATGTGAAAATCAGTCGTCGGGGAGTTGGGTCGATGGTCGATGGTCGGTTTGGTAGTTTGGGGAAAGTGATGTGTGTTTCCAAAGGAGAACGTCGATCACCAATGGTCGATGGAGTGTGAATCAATGGCTCATATTGCATGCAATTTGAGATCAATGAATCATATTTAAAGGTATGGTACAATAGTAAAACAACGAATTTATGCGAAATTTTGTGGTTTTTGAAGGTCATTAACTTGTGAGGCAATTTTGAGGCCCTAAACGACATTTTTATCCAATCAAAACCCATAACAACCGAGTATACCAAATTATACTCTGTCTTTGTAGCTCAAATAAAAGAGCTCGAGGAGAGCTATCCAATGAGCTAAATTGTTTTCAAAACAGACCTTGTATGAGAAATTTATAGCCAAAATAGTAAGGGTGAAATTTTGGCACAAGTTTACTTCCAAAGGGAATAAATCCATGCTCAGAAGTTTGTTTGGGTCACATGAGTAGTTGACGGAAAGATTATAACCCATAGAATCCAAATATGGAGCCATTTTTGGGTGATGGGTACCTGAAAATGTGCAGGAAGAGAAATAAGACACATGTAGCATGCAAGGATAATTTGGGTAAAATAGCCTAAACTTCTTCGGACCATAACTATCATCTCATAGCTCAAAATTTAAGAAAACCACTAGTGGTTGGAAAGGTATTAAGGAGTAGAAGACATCTTTCAACCCATAATTGTTTTTTGGGAAATAAAATTTTCCATAAATTAGTAAAGAGAATTCATGTAACAACAAAAGAGTGGAAATTGCAGCATGTAAATATTGTAACTTTTCACTTAGAACTCAAATTGAGGTATGGGTACAACCTTTGGAAAGATATTTTAGAGAGGAATGCATATGAGGAATCATAATTTGATTTGGTGCATTATTTCCTTCTTAAATTAATGAATAAATAACCTATATTCTAATGGATGAAATGTTTTATGCTATGCATGTTCTAGCAAAAATTATTACATGCACATTTCTTGCAGAATTAGAGGTACAAGAAAGAAACTTTGGTTATTATATGAGGACTGGAGTTATGGAAGATGCCTAGGGATATTATAGACATGAGAAATATATCATAGGTATTCTTGTCATCATGGGGAATGTTGAAACAGAGTCAAATGGAAGAAGAGATAGGCAAGATCATGTCACTATGAGAAGCATGCATAGAGAAGTGCAGAGCTATAAACTTGATAATGAAAGGATTATGAAGGCTCAAGAAGAGATACTTCAGAGCTTGAACATGTTGTATAAGAAAGTCAACAAGGACTTTGGAACTAAGAAAGAATCTAGTGCTAAACAAGTGTCGGCATATAGATCCCATAGAAAAAGGGATGATCGTGGAAATGATAGGCAGTCAAGAAGCATGAGCAGTCACCATCATTCTCCAAAGAATTCCACCAAAAGAAATCATGCAAGTTCAGGGCCAGGGAGGAGCCCAAGTGTGTCTCTTGTATAAAGGTAAAGGAGAAGGCCTAAGGGAGACATCTTGCAAGGTGAACTCTGGAAGATCAAGCCACCAAATTTCAATGGTGAGCACAAGAAGGGAGAAGAGGTATAGGCTTGGCTATTGGAAATGAAGAAATATTTCTAGTTGCATGATTACCCCTCTCGAGTGAATTCTAGAATTGCCACCTACCACTTTCAAGGAAAGGTATCCATCTGGTGGGATGATCCAGGGGATCAAATTGTGCTCAAATATAAACATGCTCATAATCGCTTCAAATCGTACATGTGTGTAGGTCTCATCATTACAAACCCAACGCAACTTGAACAGGCTCAAACGGACGTCATATGAGAAAGATATCATGTTCTATTCTTTTTTCCAAACATGCAAAATTTTGATGTCTGTGCAGTCCGTACAGTGTTGACATGGAAGTTGGTCATACAGGTCATACAGTGACGTGGTCGAAGTGGCATGCTGACTAGGCAGGTGTGGCAGATGTGGGAGAATCAGATTTTGACACATGGCATTTATTTGGTCTAAATGTATGGTGCCACGTGGCACCCCTCCGTTGGTTGGCTGTAGAAAAATTGTATGGAGTCCATAGGAGTTGAACCTGAGACCTGCGGGCGTGGGGGAAGAGTCTTGGCAGGGTCAAGCTACCAGCCCACCCACGGTATTGCTTGTTATGTATGGTGTGAATTAAAAATTTAAACTTGAGTTAATGTAAAGTCTATGGAGTTAAGGGCTAGGGCCTAACCCCAACCTCCAGTGCAACACACCTCATACAACCCTACCTGGACTAGGAGATGTAGCCCAAGAGAGGGGTGAACTCCTTTATCATTTGTTGTGTTATGTGTTCATTTTTTATGGTTGTTATATGTTTGATATGTTGTTCATGTTTAAGTAAAACTCACGAACTTTATGTGTTAGTAAACTGATCCTATTACCCAAACACATGCCATTTTACACTTGCAAATTAAGGAGATAAATCTTCTTCATTTTTAAGATCTATTGGAAACATATTCATTCCATTTTCAGATCAGTTGGTATCAGAGCTTTGGTTTTTGAAGGCTTAATTGTTTGCAAGTTGTTTTTTTGTTTTATGATGCTTACAAGGTTGAAGCTCACAAGAGGAGAAGGTCAACTTGTAGAGCCAAGTTCTCAACTGTCAAGAAGGAGAAATATCAAATCACCTCAAGTTTCAAGGAGATTTTCACCAAGTATGGCTCATGAGGACAGCCATGGAACTCTTCCTTTAGAGGAGGAAACTTTCAAGAAACACTTCTTTGATATGGCTGAAATGGTGAAAGTGTTGTTTGATGAAAGGAATGAAAGATTGCAAGGTGAAAGCTCCAACCCTCCAAAGGGAAATGGAGACAATGGTGATAAAAATACAAAGGGAAATGGAGGGAGTGGTGATTCTCCACCTCCTTCGCCTCCATATTCCACCTCTTCCACAATTTCACAACCACCTCCAAGTTCTCCAAAAGGACATGGTAAAACTCCTTTACAAACTCCTTTACTAAAGCTTGATATTAAATTTGAATTGTCTATGTATAATGGAGAGGTGAATGTATAAAGGTTGGAAAATTGGGTGTGTCAAATAGAGGTGTATTGTAGGATACAAAAGATCCAATATGATGAAAACAAAGTTCAGCTTGCCTCTCTTAGATTGGAAGGTGCAACACTCATTTGGTGGGAAGCCAAGTCTCAAGAGGACATGAAGAAACATGGTAAAGTTTTATCCTCTTGGAATGATTTTATTGTTGCAATTAAAAGAAAATTTTATCCATTAGCATACATGCAGAAAGCTATTATGGATTGGAAAAACTTTAGGCAAGCCAAAGGGCAAGATGTGCAAAGTTTCACTCAAGAATTTAGGAGAAGAGCCTTGGTTTTGGGTGTAGATTTTTCTTCACATGATACTTTTCTCAAATATATTGGATCATTGCATAGCTACTTGAGGCATACAATACTTATGTTTAACCCTTCAAATCTAGATGAAGTATGTGTGCAAGATACTCATTTAGAGGCAAGAGGAAGGAATGAACCTCAAGAGGGAAGCAAGAAGGTTTTTAATGGAGACAAGGGAAAGAGGAAGTTTGAAGGAAATGGAAAGAAAAATGCTTCAGTCAAGAAAGAGAGGGATAAACTCTCTTGTAAACATTGTTCAAAGGATGGCCATGATGAAGACCGTTGTTGGAAACTTCATCCTGAAAAGAGACCCAAAAATTTCAACAACAAAGAGAAGCCAAACATTTTTGCAACTGTGCAACAAGATTTAGGATCTGACTTGGAAGATGAAACAAAGATCACAACCATGGGGTTAAAAGGTAAGAATTATGTTGCAAGTACTAGTTCTTCAAATTCTGCCATCAATGAAACTCAACATGAAAAAGAAAGGATAGAGATTTTCCACATAAGGGTAATTTCAAAACATACCAAGATAGATACTCTTTTTGATACGGGATCACAAGCAAACCTTATTTCTGAAGACATTTTCAAGAAGCTAGATTTCGAAACTACTCCTGATCCTAAACCATACCCTCTAGGTTGGATATGTGACAATGCCAAATTGCATGTGACAAGAAGGTGTAAACTCAGATTTTCCATCACTGCAATCTATATAGATGAGGTAGAGCTTGATGTTATTCCATTGGATATTTGTGGTATAGTGTTTGGAAGCCCATACTTATATGATAGGAGAGCCATTTTCCATCGTCATGAGAACAAGTATCATTTGTTTAAAAATGGTGTTGAGTACATTGTTAGAGCACATACAAAGAAGATGAATTTGTCACTTACAAATGATGGACAAATGAAAAGACTAGTCAATGCTAGTACGAACCTTGTACTTTTGATGACTAAACCCAAAGACAATGATGAAGAACAAGTTCTCAAAGGATGTGATGAAAAGTTACAATCTGATTTGCATGAGGTTGTTAACAAAAATTTTGATATGTTTCAGGAACCAATGGGATTGCATCCTAAAAGGGGTGTCCAACAAGAGATTCTATTGCAGCAAGGAGGTCCTCTTCCAAACCTTGACATGTGTAGGATGTCAGTCGGGGATAAATTTCAAAACAGAAAACAAGCCCAAGAGTTGCTTGAAAAAAGGGTCATCAAACCAAGCACTTCGCCATGCAGGGCACCAATTGGTTTGGTACCAAAGAAAGATTGTATATGGCATATGTGGGTAGATTTCATAGCCTTGAACAAGACTACAAAGATGATTGTTCAAGGAGACATATGGAACAAATCTTTGAGATCAAAGCAAGCTCTATTGCGTGCCTTAACAAGTTATGTTTTCCACTTGGTGATAAGATATAAGAAATACTTGTATGATAAAGTTGTTGATATGCTTACTAGGCCTATTGTTAGTGCTTTAGTTATTTACAAGCATAATATTATCATGCATGAGAGCTATTGGGAACAGTATGCTATAGATGATGATTTCAAATATTTTTATGAAACTTTATGTCATGCTAACCAAGGTGAGGAATTGGATTCCTATGTGCATGGTAAACTTTTGTATCTTGGCAAGCTATGTTTTTCACAGGGTGAAAGAGTCAACAAGATAAGAGAAGCACATTCTTCTCTTGTTGCTGGACATTTTGGTATGGGCAAGATGGTGGCTAGATTGAAAAGAAAGCATCCTAAGTTTTGGAATGAGCATCTACATTACTTTCAACATGCTTATAACTAGGCCAATAATTTGATTGAACCGGTTAAGTTTGTACAACAAACTGTTCAAGAACAGTTGAGAAAGAGCCAAGCCAAGTAAATAACAAGGCATGACAAGTTTCATATTGGTATCAAAGGAATCAATTCAAGCAAGGTTGGATGGATTGATATTGTAAGGGTGAGAGAACTGTACCCTCATCTACAGATTGACTAAAAGTAGTATTTTGGAGGTCCAAAATTTTCCCAATGGGGAGGTGTGATCTAGGGGATCAAACTGTGCTCAAAAATCAAAGTTCTCATAATCGCTTCAAATCGTACATGAGTGTAGGCCTCATCGTTACAAACCCAACACAACTTGAACGAGATCAAACAGGCATCATATGAGAAAGATATTGTGTTTTGTTCGTTTTTCCAAGCAGGCAAAATTTTGATGACTGTGCAGTGCATACAGTCTATACAGTGCTGACGTAGAATCTAGCCGTACAGGGCGTACAGTGACATGTTCAGAGTAGCATGTTGACTGGGCAGGTGTGGCAGACATGGGTGAATGATATTTTGACACATGGCATTTATTTGGGCTAATGGTATGGTGCCACGTGGCCTAGTCATGGGCTGCCACGTGGCACCCCGTTGTTGGTTGGTTGTGGAAAAATTATATGGACTCCACAAGAGTTGAACCCGTGACCTCCAGACATGGGGGAAGAGTCTTGGCGAGGCCGGGATACCAGCCCACCCACGGTATTGCTTTTTATGTATGGTGTGAATTAAATATTTAAACTTGAGTTAATGTAAAGTCTGTGGAGTTAAGGGTTGGGGCCTAGCCCCAGCTCCCGATGCAACACACCTCATATAACCCTACCACATGAATATGCTCCATAAATATTGGTGTGGTTTTAGTTTGAATGGAGTCATCCCTTGGTGCTATCACATGAAATCACTCCATAAAACCTTAACTCTACACCTTTTGGCGCAGATAAAGGCGTGGCGCTTAGCCCGTCAGGTTTGGGGCCTATGCCATATGGCCATACCATATGCCCGACCCTTACACTGGGTGCGTAGATTTTTCACAACAAAGGAGTTATCCCCTGGTCATATGTACCACTCCATATGACCTCACACCTTCGTGGAGGGAGCTAGCCAATGGGCATGCCAAAAGGGTAAGTCGTTGGCCACATGGGGTCATACGAGCAACTTCTTTGTTGGAGTTTGCAGTCCAGCGCACTAATGGTCCTACAATTTCACCTAGCTTGCAGGAACCTTTGCGTTTACTGGGTTTTGGAGTGGAAAACACACAGAGGCCGAGTTAGTCGATCACATGTGTGTTTTGGTGAGAAGGTACAATAAGCTTGAAGGGGAACACTTCCAGGGAGTGTAACTTCTTCATTTTTTGACCAAACCAGGTGCCAAAAAATCCCAACTAGGGGTTTTTGGACGTTCTGAAGCCATTCAAGCCATCCATTTTGTATTCTGAGCATTTTAAGAGAATTTTTTAATCATAATTAAAATGATCCAAGGGAAGTTGGACCAAGATATGTAGCCCAAGAGAGGGGTGAACTCCTTTATCATTTGTTGTGTTATGTGTTCATTTTTTATGGTTGTTATCTGTCTGATATGTTGCTCATGTTTAAGTAAAACTCACTAAATTTATTTGTTAGTAAATTGATCCTATTACCCAAACACATGTCATTTTACACTTGGAAATTAAAGAGATAAGTCTTCTTCATTTTTAAGATCTACTGGAAACATATTCATTCCATTTTCAGATCATGGGACCAACTTAAGCAAGAAAAGAACCTTGATGAAGAGAGGATCTCATGGAGGCAGTTCAAAGGATATTTCCAAGAGAAATATGTGTCTGAGCATTACTATGAAAGGAAGATGGAAGAGTTCTTTGAAATCGAGTTGGTAAGCATGACAATGGATGAATATGAGAAGAGGTTATTTGAATTTTTGAATTATGTTGAATTCATAAAAGATGATAAGGTTAAAATATAAAGGTTTCTAAGTGGGTTACTCTCCTTCTATAGTGAAAATATTCAATATGATAACCCTAAAACCTTGAAGGAAATCATAAGGAGAGCAAGACATCTTTATGAGCAAAGCAGAGGAAGGCCAGTTTTCCAAAAAGATTGGAATAACAAGATGAAAGGGAAAAGGGATCAGACGCAGAAAGGTTTTAAGACACCCTTTTTCAAGAAAAACACCCAAGCAAATTAGCAAGGCCAGTCAACCCAAAATGAGCACAAGATTGTGGATTCATTTGGGAAAAGGCCAAGGTAGCATCGTGAACAATGTTGGGGATGTGAGGTAAATCACTTATATAGGGACTGCCCTCACAAAGTAGAAAGAAGAGGATTATCCACAACATTCAAGAGGCAGAAATAGGGGAAGACATGGGAGGAAACATACCAAGTATTTATGCAGCCTTGGACAACAAGAAAGTGAAATATTGATCCCCCATGATTGAAGTGGAAGGTAAGATTGATAACCATCCCATAGCAATTTTAATTGATTCTGGAGCTAGCCATAATTACATAAACTCTAACATTGTTGAAATATTTCACTTGCAAACGAGTAAGCATAAGAAATATTTGTTAGTTCGGTTAGCCACAGGAGCTAAGAGAAAGATCAATGAGTTGGTTAAAGATTGTCCAATATACATGAATGGACTCAACACAAAGGTAGATGTAAACATCATACCATTGGGTTCATATGATTGTCTAATAGCCATGGATTGGTTGGAAAAACACCATGTTGTCCTAGATCGTTACAACAAGAAAATAGCATGTCTTGATGAAGAAGGAAAAAAGGGAAGGGTTCAAGGCATTCCAAGAGTTGTAGTTGTTGGAGAGATTTCAGCTATGTAATTAAGGAAGAGTTTCAAGAAAGGATGTCAAATTTTTGCAGCCCATATGGAAAAGACAGCCAGAGATAAAGTGACTAACATTGAATACCATTTGGTCTTAAGGGATTTTGAAGATGTTTTTAGAGAAATCTCGGGCTTTCCACCAAAGAGAGACATTGATTTCTCTATTGATTTGGTCCTAGGAGTTGTCCCAGTGTCCAAGACACCATATAGAATGGACACACCAGAGTTGAAAGAGTTGCAGATGCATCTTGAAGAGTTGTTAAAGAAGGGATATATATGCCCAAGTGTGTCACCTTGGGGAGCCCCGAGTATTTTTGTGAAGAAGAAAGATGGAACCTTAAGGTTGTGTATTGATTTCATAAAGCTAAATAAGGTAACCATAAAGAAAAAATATCATTTTCTAAGAATTGATGATTTTTTTGATTAGTTGAAAGATGCAAGAATATTTTTGAAGATTGACTTGAGATCGCGTTATCATCAAGAGAGGATAAAGGAAGAAGACATTAGAAAGACATCATTTAGGACAATATACATGCATTATGAATTCACAGTAGTACCATTTGGACTATCAAATGCCCCAGTTGTTTTGGTGTTTGATGAATGGAGTGTTCGGGGAGTACTTGCACAAGTTTGTAATTGTGTTCTTAGATGATATACTTGTTTACTCTAAGTCAAAAGCGGAACATGAGAAACATTTAAGAATGGTGTTGCAAGTTTTAAGAGAATATAAGTTGTATGCTAAGCTAAGTAAGTGCACATTTTATCAAAAGAAGATTCACTGCTTGGGGCATATAATTTTAGCAGAAGGGATAGAAGTTGATCCTGAGAAGGTAGACATGATTAGAGGATGGCCAGAACCAAGAAATGTCACAGAGGTCATATCATTCATGGTTCTTGTTGGTTATTACCAAACATTCATAAAAGGGTTCTCAAGGATTGCAAATCCAATCACTTCATTACAAAAGAAGGGAGTGAAATTTGAATGGACTCCCAAGTGTGAAGAGAAATTTCAACAGTTGAAAGACATATTGACAAGTGTGTGAATACTAAATATTGCAGACCCGGATGAAGATTTTGTTGTGTGTTAAGCCCTAATATTGTCTCATTACCCCTTAATTGGGGCATATTATATTAGTAATGTTATTTTATTTATGTCGGCTTTAGGCCATTAGTTGTAATTAAACCTCCTAGTCTCCTATATATACCAAGGAGACATTTTCATTTTGAATCATCTTGTACTTGAACAATTGATGCAGGAGCATCGCAAGGGCGTGCAAGCATAGCCAGCAGCGAGCCAGCGCAGAGATAAGAGACAGTTGGAAAAGCACCGAGCACATTTTTTGAAAATGTTTTGAAATATTAATGAAGTCATTAAGTGGAGGCATGCTTGTATTATTGTAAAAGGACCTTGAGCGATCCGCTCTTGTCCATAGTAGATAGGAGCCTTTATGTGCAATGAATGTAGGTAGATAGAATTTAATTCTAGATTAGACAGTTTTAGAGCGCAAGAGGGAAGCGAGATATAGACACCCTCATTGTATAGTTGTAAGATTATTATGAGCATAGAGCATAGAGAAGAGAGTAGAGAGTTGTAGTTGAAAACACCCATGTACAGAGATTTGAATTAATAGAAAGAAATTCGATTCAAATTCATGGTGTCGTATTGTTCTATGTGTATGCATGTTGAATGTTATGCTCATGGATGTTTACTTTCTGTTATACATTTGATTTATGTGTTGTGTATATGATTTCATGCTTTGTGTTTGAAGTCTGAGAGAAAGGGAAATGAGTTTCAATTGTTTCTCTATCTGAGCAAGAATTCTTACAAGGAGTGCAGTTGAATTGTCCGCAAGGAGTGCGTTGACAAAGGGTTCAGAGGTTTGTCTCTGAAAGATCAGATAGGATAGCTTTTGTTCTCATTTCCTCAAAAGTGCAGTTGGGCATAGGAGTTGTGCAAGGCGTACGTAGGCCGAGTAAAGTTTCAAAGTTTACAAACCTGAGAGATTTTTGAAGGACTACTACTGCAGGGAGTGCGCAGAATTGAAGGACTTCAATTCTTTAAAGTAATTGAAGGATTTTCCACAAGGAGTGCGTGCAGGAATATTCTTTAAGACTAGGAGTTAGAGAAAGCTCAGGAGGGATAGAGTCTTTGCAGTTGTCGAATAAAAGCACAAAAGGTTGATGCCTTGACGTGTTGAAAGGAGGCATCGCAAGGTTGTGTTGCAGGCGGCTAAGTTCTGTGGAAAAACACTTTGTTTAAGAGTGCAGAAGTTCTTGAAGGGAGAACGGACGGTCGTAATTCTCTGTGGAGAATTCACGAAGTCCCACGAGCCGTCAGATCTCGTAGAGGAGCAAGGAGGTTACGGTGGTCATTTTCTGCAAGCGGAAGCTCAGGAGGGAGAGGACCATAGATTCACGCCAATGAGGACCATTGGATCTACTCGCAAAATTCCATTTCGGGGTTTTGTGGGTTGAAAGACCGAAGCTTTGACGTTTGGATTTGAGAAATTATGAAGTCCGAAACCCCGACAAGGCGAGAAGTTTCGTAGTGGGGCCCAGTACTTGGACACATGCCAGAGTCTAAGAATTTCAACGTTTCAAGGTTTTGTGAGTAGGAGAACCGAAGGCCTTGTAGCGAGATTCGTGAAGTCGCGAAAGGTGAAGTCCCGAAGGGGCGAAGAAACGTGTGTGTGGGGCCAGTTATCGGTGACGTGTATCGGGGTTCGGTGTTTCAATGTTTCAGAGGATAGAAAGTTGTGACTTCCATCCCAAAAGTCCTGAAGTCGTGAGTTGCGATAAGGTTGCTGACGAGTTTGGGATCTCGGCACTTCGGGTGTCGGGGATACCAAGGAGGCATCGCTTGAGGAGAGAAATCGTGAAGTGCGAAGATAGCACAAGGGACACGTCATAGAATTGTGAGGTGGGCCTGTGGAAGAAATGAGTGGACACGTGTCATCTGTTGAAAGAAGTCAATACCCCATTGACCTCTCGTGTCTCGGAGATTCACGAGACAAGAGTTGGGAGTTTGACATCGAAACTCATGAAGCGGCGAGAAGTGAAAAGTAATAGAGTTAGGCCTAGTCGATGGTCACGCGTGAAGGGCATTGACAAGAGAAGGAGCTTACACGTATCGGCATTTCGAGTATCGTAAGATTTGGAAGCAAGAGTTGGGAGTTTCAACTCACGAACTCGCGAGTAGAAAGTTGTGACAAGAACTTAGGCACATCAGGATTTCGGGTCTCAGAAGGTGAAGAGTTGAAGATTTTGGGAGGAGAACTCACGAAGTCACGAACCTCGGGCTCCCGAAATCGTGAGAAACATGACCACATCGTTTGGTCAAAAGGAGGCAGGAATTGAGGTTTTGTGTTCGATCGCGTTAGCTCAATTCGCAAGGACCTGTGGAGAAGCATCATTTTGTGTTTATTCGATTCCCCGAAGAGGAATCGAAGAGTCAATCCAACTCAAGGAGAGGAAGTAGAGCGATCCTGTAACAAATTGTTGACTCGAGGGTCGATAGGGTCGGCATCTGCGTCAGTTGGTATCAGAGTCTGATTCTTGTTTGTATATTTCAGGAAGGAAAAGTGAGAAGGAATTTCAGTCATGTCACCGAGGAGAAGGTACAGACAAACACCCGATCCACCAGAGGATAGGGAGGTGTCAAGAGAAAGAGGTAGACAGGTGTCGAATCCATCCATGGAAAGAGATATACATGACCTACGCGCCTGAGTCGTGGACATGGAAATAAAGCAGAGGTGCACACCTGATATTGGAGATGTCAGTGACTCTGAAAGCGAAGATGAAGCTGGACATGGAGAAGAATAAGTCACAGTAGAAGATGCAGCAAATGAACGCTTGCTTAGATCTGTTGCAAGAATGGGTGCAAGAGCCAAAATGGTCATTGCATTTTATGAGGGAAACTTGGATGCTAAAGAGCTTCTAGACTAGATTGGAGCTATGGACACATATTTTGACTATGAAGATGTTGAAGAAGACAAGAAGGTCAAGCATGCTGTCACGAGACTTAGAGGACATGGAACATTGTGGTGGGATGAACTGCAAGTTGACAGACATTGCCAAGGTAAGCAGAAAATCAAGAGTTGGGATAGGATGATTGCAAAGATGAAAGCGAAATTC
>SNQJ01S0199808.1:0-17037 GCA_010110895.2 Picea sitchensis | reverse complement strand
TATTTCTTGCATGAATTGTATACTAATGTTCCAACCATATATCTAGCATTTCCTTTTGTTGAGGGCACCCCCAGAAGCATCCAAGAAGGCATCCAATATTTTTTTGAATATTTTGGCTATGATTAGAGAAGCTCCACCCATCAACAATGTGTTGTCTATGATCTAGGAGTGGTTGATTTTTTTAAGTCCTCTTACTATTTTCACCCTTGGGAGATTTATTGTTAACTCTAGTTTGGGACTTAAAGAATCGTCCGGAAGGATAAATATCAAGAGTAACATTGGACATCCATGTCTCAACCCTCTGCTACTCTGAAAAAAGGAAGTTCGCATTTATGAGGGGGGTGATCCATGGCGCATTGATGAAAGATAGATAAAGGAAGAACCAAATCCATATTTCTCCATGACTTGAAATATAAAATAATGCCTAACATGATCAAACACGTTGGCCATGTCCAACTTAATTACCTTTCCTTTTCCCCCTGCTACTTGATTGGAATGGATATTTTCTTGCACTAACATAATGTTATCAAAAATTTGCCTATTCTGCAAGAAACCACCTTGATTAGCATAAATAATCCTAGACATTAGACTTCTAAGACAACAAGAATGATCTTGGACATAATTTTATACAAGGCATTACACGGAGATATAGGTCTAAACCCAGTAAAGGAAGAGGGATTTGCTTCTTTTGGGATAATAGTAAGGAAGAAGTATTTTGTATTTCCCCCTACTTTACAAGATCGTTTGGCATACTACAACATTCGATTGAGGTCATGCTTGATGAGATCCAAAAATTTCCTATAAAAAGATATGGTGAACCCATTTGTACTTGGCGCTTTATCTGGTTCCAAGCTCCAAACTGCCTTCCTTGTTTCTTCTTCCTCAATGGGCCTTATTAGGTCTTTTTTTTCATCAGATGATACCAATTTCAGAATATGTTCTAGCATGTCATCCACACTACTTGAATCTGCTTCAACTTGTTGAGTATAGAGATTTGGAAATATCATTTTGTTGCCTCCTTTAGTGGCTGGAAATCAAAACTTCAGTGTCATCTTCCAAGGTAATCCCCTTCACATTATTTCTTGACACTCAATATTTCGCTTGCTTGTGAAAAACTTTGGTGTTCATGTCCCCTTCCTTGAGCCATAGGTTGTGGGATTGTAGTCCCCAATGCTCCTCTTCTAGATTCATAGCCTTATTGAGTTGTTTCTATAAATTTTCCTCTTCCTCCTATAAGTGTTGTGTAGTTGCTGCATTATCCATTTTAATTTGAAATTCTTCTAATTTCACTCTGATATTTTCCTTTTCCACAGTTGGCAAGGTAAAGAATTCATTTTCCCACTCCTTTAGGGCTCTCTTTACCAACTTAATTTTATGTTCCCGTGTGTATATTGATGTGCTTGGTATCCATGTTTTCCATGCTTGATTGACTAACCCAACAACACTATGGAATTGCATCCATAAAGGATTGTACCTTAAAGTAAATGGGCCATAGTTTGGATTTTCTTCAAGAAGGAGAGAAATGATTTTATGATCTGAGGTGCTTTCCAGAAGTATTCTGGACTTGAAGGCTTGATCCTACAAAATAAGGTTGTTGTGTACCAAAAATCTATCTAATCTAGTTGCAATATGTCTTGTTCCTATTCTCTTGTTGGTCTAGGTGTACCTTCCTTTTATGGGTTTGATGTCTATTATCACAAGATCTAGAACCTTTTTGCAAATCCTTTCACAAGGGGAAAGACAAGTGCAACATTGAAAGTGTTTCCACTCTCACCTCAATAAATCACTTCCCTTGTTTTAGTGAAGGATGGAATCCAACATAAGGGAGGCTTCCCTAGAAACCACAAGGAATCATATAGGAAGATGGGATCAAGTCTACAACCTCCTTTATTGGTTACTCGAACACACCACCACTAGGTCAAGATAATCAAGGTGAGTACAAAGTGGTTTGATGAAGCGATTTCTAGATTTATATATGTGAAGTATCTTGGACAATAAATGATATTTAGCAAGTCAAAACAAGTCAAAAAGATACCCTAAACACTACAAACCAAGAGAAAAACTATGGTTGTCATAAAACTTGTATTTAGGATGATTAACCTTAGCAATACATCTAGTTACAACAACATAAATTAAATAGCCCTTAAAACAAGATAGGAATTGATAAAACTAGGGCTGAAATAATGCAAGTTAAACTGGGGTTCAATAACAAATACTTGTTGAAAATGAAAATGGCATATAACATCTCTAAGAATGCAAGATGTCAAGCCCTAAGGGGCTGAAAATTATAACAGCAATGCAATGAATGATAACAATATGCAATTTGAGGTGAAAGATGTCGATAAACCCTAGATGTCAAGTTTTTTATGGCTGAAAATTGAAGGAAAATTGAAAAAAAAAATAAGCTAACCCTAAGATAACAAAGGAAGAGGTGAATTTAGGGTTTAGAACTAACTAGGAAAGAAAGAGACTAATGTCATCCAATCCTCTTGGGAATATGGAGTCAAAGTATGAGCTTTCTTGGGAGACAAAGGAAAGCTTTGGGTAAACCCTAAAGTAGTCCACTACAAATCTTAGAGATTAACCAATAGAAAGAAGGCTAGGGTAGTCTACTACAAACTCTAAACTATGTCTTATAGGAACCTAGGGTAGTGCACTACAAACCCTTGAAATTCCCTATGTTCTTAAACAAGATTTAAACAATGATAACAAGGGAAGGTAATCCACTACAAACCTTCCTAGGGTTTCAAGATAAATATTATTTAAGATAATTACAAGGCAACATGCACTATCACCACTTTGATAAACACGTTAACACTTAATACATTCAAGAAATAAACCAACAAATATTTAAAAAGAGCACCTACTAGGTAAACCATTGATCATCCATGAAACCCTAACCATGAAATCATCCATCAAAACCTGAAAAACATCCGATAGATCATCTCCCAAAGAAGGTGCATAAGTCATCCATAGTGAAAGAGAAGTAAAGAAGAGACAAGTAGTGATTCTTTACAAGTTGTGCTATGATTTACAATGAGGTAGCACTCCCTCTATATATATGAGGAAACCAAGTGCTTAGCTTCTCTAAGAAGCCCCTAAAACATAAAAATCCATGATACAAGGTGGATAGGTCTTAGGATGACCCCCAAAATGCCTCCAAAATAAAGATACAATGCTAAAACATGAAATAATCCTCTTAAAAAGCTACATATGTGGGTGTAGGAAGCTCCAAAAAGGTGGTGACATCCTCTAATGGGGTACAAAAGGCTCCAAAAGTCATGTCTCTCCCAAAAAGGTGCAAAGTATCATCAAACATCATGCCTCCTTATCAAGAAGGTCACCTCTCCTCATCAAAAGGTGTCAACTCATCATCACAAGTGCTAGGTCACCTCAAGCATGTGTCCAATCATCATCAACTGTGATGTCACCCTCAAGTGTGCAACTTGCAAGGTGGAAATCATGACGTCATAAGGGAGAAGGGCTCCATAACCTATCCAAATGTAACACACCCACTATAACGTAGTACAAATTTTCGTTCTTCCTCAAGGGACAGAATCCCCGATTACCGATGAGGATCCTTTTCACCTTAGCCCTACCGGCTATGTTGTTGGTCTACGTGACCTGCCTTCATATGGTCACAGTCCTAGGCTCCTATCGGGATTTCAACGTTTTCAATGTCGAAGTGCGAACGCCCCCAAGACTCACGATTCTCCGATTCCCGACGCGCTTTTTTTTTCACGCTAGCCCTCCTGGCTCAGCCCCTAGTCCACGTGACCGTCACCCCGTGACCACAACCTTACCCCTCGTCGGGGTTTCGGGGTTTGCGATGCCAAAATGCATGCGCCTACGGGATTCCCGACTCCTGTGTGGCCCACACTATATTCCTGCCTGTCGGAGTATCGCGTTTCGCGATTCCAACATGTAAGAGTTTCACACCTTCGAAAACTCCGATTCTCCGATCCCCAACTCCTCGGGATCTCCTGACACGCGTCCCAAATAATGGGCGGTTCTGATCTCGTCAGAATATCACGCTTCGCGACTTCGCAGCTTCTGTTTCCAAGATCACGGGCTTCAACCTACGAAACCCCGATACACGATCCTACGTGCAGATCCGATAGTTCTCCTGCGACCCAGATCCAACGGCTACCTTTCTTCCTCGCTCCTCGCGTCTCGCAACTTGGAGTACCAAATGCTTGGACCCTTACCCTGCGAACCTTCGAGTTCACGAGATCCCTGGATCTGCGCTAACGCCTCTAAGACTCACGACTGATTCCCGACGCGTTTACCGCTTAGCCCTCCCTGCTCAGCGGATCACAATCTGCGACTGGGAACCTTACTCCGCTGGCCGGGGCTCGGTCATATGCCAAAATGCATGCGCTCACGGATTCCTCGACTCCCCGGTGGGCTCCACATCTATATCTCAGTCATTTTGGAGTACCGCTACGACCCACATGTAGCTTCAACTTCCATTCTCCATCCCCTAACTCCTCTGATTCCCCCGACATCGCCAGCCCCAAATACGGGCGGCTCAATCGCCGACATCATTTCTACTCTCAGCTCTTCATTGCTTCTAAGATCACTTTGTGCTCAACCCACAAACCCCCCGAGAGCACGCATCCACGTAAGTGTGTATCCGGAGGAAGTTCTCCCCCACCTGTGATCCAACTGCCCTTTCTTCCTTTCGCCTCGCTCTCAAGAATCCTGGGAGTACCAAATGCTTTGACCCTGGCCTCAAGGAATGCCCCTGAGGTTCCACCAGGATCCCGGGATCTCTCCCACCGCCCCTTTGGATGGACGTGCTCGATCTCCTTCAGAGTCATTCAAGCACTTGGAGCGGTCCCACCCTTTGGACTCCTACCCTCAACCTCCGAAGTTCACAAGATCCCTGATCTTCACACTGGCCCTCCTGGGATGGATCTGCCTGATCCCTTGACTTGCTTATCTTCGCTTAATTTGGAGCATCCAACCTTGTATTCCTACCCTGAACTCGAAGTTCACTTAGGATCCTGATTCCCCGGGCCGCACCGTCTCTCTCCCATGGGATCTGCTTCCTAATCCTTTTGCCCCTATTCACGTAGGTTGAACTGCCTGTATCCCTATAGATCTAACGACTATCAAGTTTCCTAGCTAAGATCTGACGGCTCATATTTGTCCCACCTTGTGCACTCTTCCGCTACTTCCTAGGTGTGGAGAAATTAACGGTCCAGATGTTCTCATGGGTCTTGGGTTCACGATTCCGTGATTTCGCTATTTATGAAGATAGAGGGAAAAGGGGTTAAGGCAATTAACACACTTGTTTATTCCTTCGATTTAACGATCGCGAATGACAACAGGTTCCCCGACAAGATATCATCTGGCTGATTATCATTTCTATCCTTACGCTGCTACTTTGGGATTATAAGAGGGTCATTCCTCTTCATACAGGTTTTTAGGACTTGCACATTCAAGTCTTTTTTCAAGGTTCTTGGTAAACCTTTCCAAAAAGGAAATCTCTGTGAAGAGGTCTACTCCGGGGCATTCCAGGAGACAGATAAGTGTAAAATGTACTATAGAACTTTAATCGGAAGCCTGAATTGGTTTAACTTATGCATAATTAGATTCATTTTATCAACATAATTCATGCATGATTTCTTCTGTTATAAGCATATACAACTACTAATACTACCAAAATACCACACAAACCTTCTTATAATGGAAACATTCATAGTTTCATTGGGCTACCACTTAGCATAATTATCGTATCACATATATTTCCTGATGCCGGTATGCAAATGACCTATCGGAATAACACTGTGTTTAGCAACCACGAGGGGTGCTCCGCTTCACCCACCAGGCTTAGCTACCCAATGGATACCAATTAGCCACCCCGAGTCGAGACTAATGACATACACGGATTAAGGCTCTCCGTCTCATTGCTGGGATCAGAGAGAAAGCTGTAATCCTTCCTTCTACTATCACTCACTCATAAAACCGCCAGAAGTTCCCTCGGTGATCAAGTAGCCCCATATATTAAATTTCATAATGTTACTCACATTCATTGATTTTTTTCCTCAAGGTCCATTTACATAAGATATTCACATTTATGAGTTTTTGCCATAGTTCTTGGCCAGTCCATTTATTTTTTTTACAAACTGGGGGAGACAGGGTTTTACAATTCCCTCCTCCTTAAAAGGAACATCGCCCTCGATGTTCTGACATCTAATTAACATGAATTGCATGTACGTAAGTAAACAAAATCAGATATGAAGCCGGGCTTTAAGGGCATCTTCCCATCTCCCATAGCCTCATTCCGCTAAAATATGTTTCACCGGCACTTTGACCTGAGTAATTGTTCTGCTGGAGTTTGCTCATATGTACTGTGGTTCTGTGAAATTCTCCTCCTCGCTCCACTCGGATCATGTGACTACCAATTATATGATTAGCATCATGTTTTCAATAATGAAACATGGAAAATATTATGCTTTTACTGTGGGAGGAACTGCTAGATCTATAGGCTATAGGTGCCACTCTGTCTAGAACCCCAAAGGGTCCATAATAACAAAGTTAATAATTTGGCACAAGCTCCCATTTTAGGAGCTCCTTCTGCGCTTAATTCGGAGATATACATGGTCTCCCCATTTGAACTCTTTGGAGTTCTCTTTTGGTCAAGAGGTCATTTGGCTCGAAATGGCCTTCAGGTTTTTTTTTATTCGAGTCACTTGTTGTTCCATTTCTTTTCAACATATCTGGGGTCCAATAGAAATCCTATTTGCAGGATTACTCCAACTGATTGGAACATTACAATGGCCTACCATAGAGGACCTCAAGGGACTCATCTTTAAGGATGCTTGAGAGCCGCAAGCAGGGTAAGTGTAGGCTTCCTCATTTTCCTAGGTTGATGCATCATCACATGCACCTAACATATCTCTAATATCCTGGATTTACTCTTTCTCGGCTCATCCACTTGGGCTTGAGGGTGATAGGCTAGACTAAACAACAATTTGAAATCTCGTAAACCCACTTGCATCGCTGATTTCTGTAATTTGAAGTAATTTTGTGTCTCACAAATATTATCTCTAAGATGCAGACGGAACACCTCCTTCATAAATACATGTGCGGTATATCTTATCGCTTATGTGTTTCCATTTGATTCGGATGTTCTTATAGACTTGTTCATGATCCACCACTACCACAATGGCCATTCTCGCTTTTGGTTGAAGTTGGTAATCCAGTTGTAAAATCCATGGAGATGGTTTCATTTCCATTCAGGTATGGGTAAAGGGTGTATTAGTCCTGATGGGTGTCGATGTTCTCATGAACCCGGTTGGGTATTCTATGCATTGGGCCAAATATATGTCTATGTATTTCTTCAATCCAAACCAATAAAACTGCTTCCGGGTGGCAGTAATCACTTTATGGTATCCTGGGTGACCAATGTAGGGTCTTTATGTAGTTCATCCATGATGAACTCTTTCGTCAGCTACAATCGGGAATGTGGCCAGCCTATCAGAGGGTGAGCGTGACCTCCTTCTGGCTAACTGATAGCCTTCAGATTTTGGTTCACCTAAGCTCTGCCAGAGGTGGCTGTGGTCACTGGGCTAAGGAATTTGTTCCTTGTGCCTCTTTGACTCCGTTCTTGACATCGCCTGTGTACCACGCTGTGTGAATTTGTTCTATGTTTCTCGCTAAGGGCATCGGCCACCCCATTCTCCTTACCTTTGATGTGTGTTTTGATTTCAAAGTCGACCCGGCTAAGGAGGCTTTTGCTATCCATCTAGCTTGTCTAGCATTGAGCTTGGGGTTGATCAAACAAATAGTCAGAATCCACAAGTGATTATAAGTACAAATTTCCTTCCCAAAGAGGTGTAATGCCTCCACATTTTTAAGGCATGCACTATGGCAGCCAATTCTAGATCATGAGTCACATAGTTGACCTCATGTTCATTCATTTTCTGGATCTCATATGTATCACCTTTCCTTTTCCTCGCAGATAAGGACTCCTCCGGGAGTCTTTCATGTGCATCAGGCACAAGGAAGTCGTACTGGGTCAAATACTGTAACACAGTGCATGGGTTAGTAGATGTTTTGTTTGAAATCTTTCTTCTGCATTGCTGCGGTCCACGTAAATTTTGTTCCTCTTTCTATAGAGGGCGCTGATTTCACAACCAACCTCTGAGTCTTTTATAAATCTTCCTATAGTATCCCACCAATCCTATAGCGATCCATGTTCCAGACATCCTTTGGGGTAGGCTATTCCATGATAGACCTAATCTTGTTAGATTCATCACATCTCTTCCTTGGATGTAATTGATGTCCCAAGTAGTGTATTTGGTTCTCAAAGCAGTTTGACTTGTTGAATTCTCTAGGCATAGAGTTGATGCTCTTCAGTGCCTGCATAAGTATAAGATGCTCTTCATGTGCTTCTTTGTTCTTAGAGTAGATTATGTCGCCCAATGAATAATAGCAAAACATTTTAAAAATTTACTGAGTGCATGGTTCATTAAGCACATGAAGGTGCCAGGGGAATTGGTTAACCCAAATGGTAATACCACAAACACATAATGACCATACTGGCAGTCCAAAAGCTGTTGATGTCTTCCTTAATTCGACTTGATGGTATCCCGAACTCAAATAAATCTTTGAGAAATGTGACGCATTCTCCCAAACCGGGACATGTCATTGATCATGGGCAAGGGGTATTTGTTCTTTATGGTTACTTTATTAAGTTGTATGTAATCTATACACATTCCAAGGGTGCCATCCTTCTTTTTCACAAATCAGGGACCGATGCTCCCATGGCACGCCGGGTCAATATAACCTCGTTCATCGCTTTCACTGTAATTTGAGTTCAACTAACTCCGGCATGCTCATCCGATAGTGTGTTCTAGACACCGACACTGCTACTGGTGCTAGTTCTATCGAGAATTCTATGTATCTTCTCGGAGGTAGACATGGTATTCTTCCGGAAACACATCTTTGTTTTCTCTCAGTATAGGGTGATCATTAGGGCTTGTTTTTTCACCTTCGTTTGTTTTCAACACTTGTATTTTATATAGGGGACATCCCTTTCAATACTTCCTCGCTAATTTGGTAATGTCGATATTTTGTCTCACCGAGACCGGTTTTTTGGATCCTTTGAAGGGTTATCCTTTTCCTTCACACATTCTAAGGTTTTATAGCAATAGTCCCGTATTTTATATGCCAGCCATTCCATACCGATCAACATATCGTATGATCCCATGGGTAATGCATTAAGGGTTGCTTGTGGGGAATTCACCCAACATTAATTGGCGGGTCGGGTATGGCCTCTACCACCTTCTTTGCGCCGTACAACTCAGACCAACCATGGCTTTTAGTTTGCTTATGTGCGAGCTACACTTATCAACAGCTTTAGTGGATATATAACTGAAATTTGAACCAGGGTGAATTAAAACAGACACCAAATGGTTGAAAAATCATACCTTCTATTTCCCCTACCACCGGAAAGTTTAAAGTGGTCGTACTTTTATATATCCAAGGTCGTGATAACTGGTGGGTATAATAACTCCTTTGCCACATCATTGGATCAGGGTATCTTCCCCGCATGCTATAAACTTTTTCGATCGTTTCATTGTCGACAGCCTCCTAGATGCTCTCCTCCTGCGAACCTAACATTCCAAAGGTTTCCCTTTGGGTTATCAGTCTTTATTGGCATAGGTCCAGAAGTTTTATTTCCGCCCATCGAGGGAAAGTTATGTTGGAGTACACTCCAAGCTGGAAAGTTCATTCTGGGGTTTTTTTGTAGTTTTTAAATCCCGATGATTTTCTCTCTTTCTTCTGAATTTTTGAACCATTCTTTTGTTTCAGCCTCCACGACCGCTCGATGTCCATATTGTTCATGACAATATGTTTCCTTTCAGATAGTGCCCTCTAGGGTCTTTGGCTCATAATTCTAATTCTGTCTCGAGACTTGGTAACCCATCGATGAAGGAAGCAGTGGGTTTCACCGCTTTGATGTAGGGTACATATCTCGAAAAGTCAAGGAATTTGTTGACATACTCCCCATAGTAAGTTGTCCCAGTTGAGAGTCTATAAACTTCTTTAGCCTTCTCGTCTAAATATCTTTCTGACAAATACTCTTCCGGAAGTACTTCTCAACCGTCAAGACAGTCCTCCTCAAGGACCCCTCTTCATATTCTGTCGTCTTCCCAACGATGGTGCTTCCTTCCTGCTCGCATTGAAAGTGGACACTCGGGCCTTCAAGTTCTCGAGAAATCATGGACTCTGAAATAATTCCTTAGCTCGGCAGCCAAGCCTCAGCCTTCCTCTCCCTTCTTTATCTCGGCATCGAAGGAGGGAGTTTTAATTTTCTAATTCTCAAATTTATGACCCCAAGCCTTGCTTCTTCCTCTGGTTAGAATAGGTCCCGTCTCGTTTCTCCTGTCCTCCTTGGAATGCCCCACCGGCCCCTTGCACCTCTCCTCGTAACTTCTGATGTGACTTTCTGCAGGGCTTAATCGGGACACTCCACTACCATCTCCTGCATCTCAAGTTCATGCCGCATTTGTCGCTGTAGGTTTGATAAGCTCATAGTAGGAACTCAAGACACTGCCTGCTTCTTCTTGTTCTTTCATCATCATCCTTTCATCGGCCTTGTACTTTGCACTGGACTCAGCGAGACTCCTCGGCCAGCCTCAGCTTGTATTCGGAGGTCCTATTAGCCTTCACTTATTCTTATCTCCCTGCTAGGGAGCCTTCCACCTCTCGCGAGTCACTGTGGTTTGTACATTCCCACTGCTGGATCGCCCCTTCTGGAGTGAAAGACAAACGTACCGGCTAAGCGTAGTCAAGAGTTAAATTCATTTTTATAAATTGGCGCATAAATTCATAAAACTTCTTTTAATGGTATACACAAATGTGTTCTTATTTTCCCAAGTTTTAACTGGACAGAGTTAAGTAGCGATACTCATAGAAGTGTTTCAAAGCGTTTATGCACGTACTTCGTATTGAGTCCAATCGAAGCCGAAAGGCTAGGACCATACTCTACCAATTTGTAACATAACCACTATAACGTAGTAAAATTTTTTGTTTTTTCCTCAAGGGACATAATCCTTGATTACCGATGAGGATCCTTTTCACCTTGCAGCCCCGCTGCTGGCCCACGTGGACTCCGCCTTCTTCATATATGTATTACAAATTTAGGTTCCTATCTGATTTCGTCGCCAATGTCGGCGGTGAATATCCCTAAGACTCCGTGCGATTCTAATTCCCCGGACAAGGCTTTTTCACGCTTAGCTCCTCCAAGCTCTCAAATTTCGGTCCACGCGATCACACTTCAGGATCATTAACTCCAATTTGCCTGGTTTTGGTTTATATGCCAAAATTCATGCCTACCTGGATTCCCCGGATCCTGTGGGTCTATCGCTATATTCTACTGAGTATCTACTTTTCATGATTCCAACATGTAAGAGTTTTACACCTTCGAAAACTCCGATTCTCCGATCCCCTCGGGACTTCTTTGGATCTCCCGACATGCATCCTAAATGAAGGGCGTCTCAACCTTCGCTTCAATATCACTACACTAAGTACTGCTACAAGATCATTTCAAGCCAACCTACTTAAACCCCGATACACTCCATCCTATACGTGATCCGATCAGTTCTTCCCGTGGAATTGCATCCAACGGCCACTTCTTCTCGGCCTCGCTCGACTTGGAGTACCAAATGCTTGACCCCACCACGACCTTCGAAGTTCAATGATCCCCGGATCTCTCACTCAGTCCTCCCTGATGGGATTCCACTCGATCCCTTCAGGAGCCTACCCAGCCTCACCTTACAATCCAACCTTGACCTCACCACTTAACTCTGAAGTTCACACGAGATCCTGATCTTCACACCGTCTCTCCCCGATGGATCTACCGATCCTTCGGTGGCTTTGCTTATCTGCTAATTTGAGGTCATCCAACCTTTGACTCCTACCTCGAGAACTTCTAGTCTGGTCAGATAACTGATCTCTTCCACCTCGGGTTCCTCCCCTGATGGTTCCGGATTCACCTTGCTCACCGACAGGCCAAACCTCGGGCCTGGCATCCCTCAGGATCTAACCACCGCTGGCTTAGCTAAGATCCGACGGCTCAGATCGGTCCCTGGCTGTCGCCTCCTTTCCTACCGCTTCGGACGGAAAATCCACTGGTCCGGATGGCCTCGCTGAACCCCAGGGTTCACGATTCCATTTCATCGCTTATTCACGAGAGGAGGTGCGCGGCGCAATTGACTCATTTATTCCTTTCTATTTAACGATCGTGATCAATCGTTAGGCTCCCTCTCAAATAATGTGATCTCATCCCCATGACACATCTTATCCCTACTACTTCTGGATTGTTAAGAGGGTCATTCCTCTTCAAGGGTTGTGGTTGTGCTAGGGATCTCTGCACATTCAAATCCTCTTTTCTAGGTTCTGTAAACCTTTCCTAAGGAGGAAAATCTCTCTGGAAAGAGGTCTACTGGGCATTCCTCGAGACAGGGAAACAAATTTCGAAAGAACGGATCGGAAGTCCTGAATTTGTCTAACTTTATGCATAATTAGATTCATTTATCATCATAAGTCATGCGTTTTCTCTCAAGTATAAGTATATACAACTACTAATAATCACCAAAAATACCACACAAATCTTCTTATAATGAAAACATTCACAAATGCCTTACTTGTGCATACTATCGTAATACATATATTTCTGATGCTAGGTGAAACACTTATCGAATAAATACTGTGTTTAAGCAATGCCTAGAGGGGTGCCGCCACCCAGTCCTAGCTAGCAATTCTGCTAGATGCACGGTACCAGCTACCCCGAAATAGACGACGATAAGTTTCATGCTGACTGCTCTCTCCTCATTCTCACAAGGACTAGAGCGAAGGTTGGTAATCCTTTCCTCTCCTACTGCTGTGAACTGCCAGTTCTCAAGCACTGCTAGCCTTGCAATAAATCTTTAATGTTACTTTACATTCATTGACTTCCGTTATCCATTTTACATCATGATATCTGCTATCATATTTCTTCCTGCTATAGTTCTGCCAAATTCCATGAGTATTTTACAAGTTGGGGTGGGAAACAGGGTGTTACACCAAACATGTGTACCATCATCATCAATACATACATCAAATCTAAACTATAATGTCTCATGGCAAATTTTGACATCCTCAAGGACCAGGGTGACATTAGGCTCCATATGCACCGTCCTAGCTCAAAAGTAAATCATTCCATGTCCAGTAGGTGGGTGATGGATGTAGACATGTCAATTCATCATGTAATCCAATGCTCATCATTAGGGCTTCAACATCCTCCATGAAGTGCAAGGGAACCATCACCAATGTCCTCCAAAGGAACATCTCAAGGGGTGCATCATCACCAAGAAGGGGTTTCCAGAATCAAGCTTAGAGACCAACCATTATGGATATAAGAGCCACTAGAATCATAAAATGTAAGTCACAAGTTAATGAAAAAAGCCACGTAAGTAATTCACATTAGGTATCTTCTTTCCAAACTTCACACTCATGACATTAGTAACATTTTCCAAGTTTAAGCATGGGAGGACCATCAAACCCTATTAGGTGTGCTAGAGGAGTAGTTCTTGGAGAAAACCATCAAAGTGTGGGCACATATGAATGAGTGGTATGACATGGGGTTTAATTCATGGTCATGGTGTCATTGACATGCAAGGCCACATGTGATGTTCATCTCCATGATCACCTTTGTACAGGAAGTGCTTGGTGCATTGAGCTACCCTTTCTTTGGCACTATTTTTTCCACCCCTATCTTGTTTTTAGATATTCATTAATTGCTTTGTAAGCCCTTTTTCAAGTATATGCATTTATTACATTGGGATTCAATTAAGTCATTTCTTTAGATATGCATTTAGTGCATCAGGACTTAGGGTGATGGCATCATAGTGAGGGGGTAGAGCTCAAGCTATCTTGGCTTTTGATTTATCATTCATATCCCTTCACTCTTTTACATTTTGAATTTATAACATGCTCTTTCCATTCTTTTTACTAGTTGCATCAACCTAGAGCATTCAAGCCCCTTCTTCTCATAGGAGAATGAATTACAGACCTTTTTGGGATACATGTAACAACCATTTCCTAAAGATAAAACAACGGGAGGAATGTAGATGGAAAGTGTTAATTATGTAAAAGGTACGAGTACATTACCCCTATCAAGGCCTCCCAGTAGTACCCCCTTTCCCCAAGAGTGACAACACTTGACTAGAGTACATATGATGGCCACCAAGGTGAAGCAAGACAAAAGGCATAATTTCCAAGCATCATGATTCATTATATGACTTGAATCTAGGATCCTTACCTAAATGCCCAATGCATTAAATGTGACAATTTGTATGAAACAATGGCTAATGTACCTCATGTGTGCTAGACCACCATCATCCAATGAGAATGATAATCAAGTGTATGAGCAGAGCAATGATGAGGGAGAGGAATTTGAGGGGTTGTTGTCCATGGAGAATTTTGGTCATCATCTTTGGGACCATATTCTACAATGTGGATCGTGAAGAATGATCTCCTCTAGTTACCCCTAGGTGAGAGGGGGTAATAATGTCAATGAGGTCTCAATTAGATATAAACTCCTATGTCTTATTTCTGAAGGGGTCTCAGACAATCCTACCTCCTATTTTCACTGAACTATGAATGCTTACATTAAAGTCACAAGCTATGATGCAATCCTTAGTGACCTCTATGTCCTTAAGATGAGAATGGACGACCAACATATTTCTTTGTCCTTATAACTTACATGCATGCAAACGTTAAAGATTCATATAGTCTTACCAGTTTGAATGAACTTGAACTTAGCGAGAATCCAATTTTGGGTTTGAAAGGTGAGTTCCAAGCTTACCTCTTGTATGTTCTAGAGAATGCATAGTCTTCCATATGCCCCTCTTGATTCTTCTGATATTCCTTTTCTACCTTTCCATACGCATTTCCCGATTTTGATTGCTTCCAAATTCTGCATTTTAGTCTCCTAAAGTAGGACAATAAAGGGATTTTCCAATTTGATTATGTCTCGTACTGCAAATACTTTTGGGTCACTGCCCAACCCCCTGCAATTCCAGAAGACTATAGACTTTATTTATTTGATTTAGAGGATCCCCCTCTTGGGGTCACATTGATTCCTAGTGCTTTTGGTGTTTTTTGACTAATTCTTATCATTCTTTCAAAGGTTTGTTGAGAACCGATCAGTATTTTCGTGTTTGCATGTTCCTCCCTCGGGGTTTTGGCATCCTTTCTTCCAAATGTCCTCGGAAAGTTTTCCTCTGACACCTTATCTTCTATCTCATCATATGTAGAAGTCATGGCCTCCATTTATTTTCCTTTTTTCTATGGAAAAGTAACTTCTGCATCTTTAAAATTTTCTACGTCTTCCATGCCCAACATTACTTTGTTTTCTTCTTCCTTACTCGGATCCAATCCTTCCTCATTTTCTATTTCTTCTTTTGAAATGGTTGGCTTCCCCGTCTCTTTCCCATTTGGGATGCAGGCTGAGGTTCAGAGTAAATGGGGCTCCCCAGGGGTCGAGCTCACTCCCTTCCTTCATTCTAACCTTTTCCTATTCTCAACGATTTGATTTGGATCATCACCCGCTAGAACACTAAAACTATTATTCCCCATAGGAATGCCTCATGAAACTGTGGTCGATGTCCTATGAAGGTTTGATGTGCAGCCTTTGACAAGTTTGTTTCCTCCAAAGTTACTACTCGTGGTTGTAGAGAGTCTGTTCCCTAGAAAATATTGATATCTCACCCTCAGATTGACTACATATCCTACCTTCTTGGAAACTGATTTCCATTGTTCTTCATTCCCTGTATCTAGGTTTTGTTGGTTTCCTGATATTTTGCAGTCCTTAGTGAAGTGTCTATATTCATGACATAACTTACACTTGAAAGGGAGATGTTGATAGTATAGTTGTTGGAGGTGCTTCCAATTGTCAAGCAAAATTATCATTGCATCAGGAAGCCCTTTTTTCAAGTCCACCTCCACACAAATCCTCCCTTAGCTCTACCTCCACACAAATTCTCCCTTGGAGAACATATTTCCCTTGGCTCTACCCTATCTATGTATTTAATAAGAGTATTACCTATGCAACAAAGTGCATCATCACTCAAGCAATGAAGAGGAAGATGCAAAAGTCTCACCCAAACTATAATGGTTGAAGGTATGTCAGTTTTTGGGTCAAAATTAGGCGACCATCTATTTAGATACATTCCCCTTGTACCAAGAAAGTACGAACCATTATGGAATACCAGGTCCCTATCTTCCTTAGATTCGAACAAAAATACATAAAAGCCTCTTCCACAAAAAATTGATCCAATTGCCCCTTCATGTGGCGTTTCCAAGACTTTTGTACCCAAGCAACCACCATCTTGGGGGAAGGCCATATCCTCGTAAATTTCCCAACCAAACCTCGATCAGCCAGAGTGAAATCTTTGCATCTCGACAAGGTTGGAGGGAGTTTTTCTTTCGGTATTTCTTCTAGTATCTTCACAAAATGAGTTGGTTGGGCTCTGGAGTTTCTAGCAAAGGTTGTCACCATTGCCTAAAATGACATAGCTTCTACATCAAGAGGGATCCCCCCCCCAACCCCTCCAACGTTTAGCTCCATTCACACTCAGCTTCAGACTAGGGTTTTTACAATAGAGTGCATTCAAAAACCAGTAGCACACATAAAAAAATTATAAAAACTTAAACCTATATTTTTCAAAGATACCCAAATTCACTTCATTAAAAAATGAAATGACAAAAAATGACTCCAATAATACTATTTAATTTTCAATAGCATAAAATGATACGATGAAACCAATAATAGAAAAAACATGATCTACTTGAATTATTATTAAGAAATCTTATAAAAGCCACACTCAATTCACATGTACATACCTAACAATCCAATGTTCAAATTAAAACAACAATTTGTTCTAATTCCCCTTCATGGAACTAGATGAAGAATATAAAAATGTCTCCAAACCACTCTAATGTAGAAAAATAATTATATTTGATCTATAAATTGTC
>SNQJ01S0199807.1:0-10761 GCA_010110895.2 Picea sitchensis | reverse complement strand
AATAAAATGAGTTTCTTATTTCAATGCATTGTCGAATGTTGTAAAATGTTTCTTTCATGAGTAACTAATATGTGAATGATTTACATTGTTACAAATAACAAAAGTTTAATTGGTTGGATAACATATTAATGCAATCATTATATTGAAATTCAATAACATAAATATAAAACAACATTAGTATAAAAAAATATTTGATTTTGAAATAATTAATTGAAAATTTGTAAAAAACAATGAATTAAAATATATAAATATTAGTGCACTATATTCTTTTGAACTCACTACACAGTGCGTGCCATAATATAGACATCGGTGAATTTTGAGGAGTCATATGCATAGATACATATTAATTATAATAACGTACCGATACGTACTATTGAGAAAATGAACCATTCCATAAATGATATAACGTACAATACTATTTATCATTTCAAAATTGTAAGGTGCTCATGTTTTAAATATAAACTGGGACACTAAAAACAATTTTTGTACTAGTGCGTTAAGTTTATTATACACATCGAGATTCTGAATATTATTTATGCACTGAGTCCTTTACTATATTATATACACTGGTGCACACTAAAAATAATGCTATCGACATATCGGTACGTACTAATTACAGAAGCACCGGGGCGTATGCTATATTAAACGCATCGAGTCTTAGGATAGCATGATGGCATCGAGACTAACTATAAAGTAATCACACTGGGGCAGACAAATGCTAAAGTGCACTGGTGCATCGTACGAAAACAACACGGAACCGATGCGTAGTAATTGTAAGATCATCGATGCTCTGCATACGATGAAAAAGGAAGAACCGATGCACAATAGTTATGAATGCACCAGGGCAGTTTTTATTATATTAAGATCCAGGGTGTTTTTATTATATTAATGTACTGGTGCATTTTATTATAGTAACGTAATAGTGCGTGTTTTTCAATATCGCACCAGTGCATTTTGACAAGCACAACACTGAAAAAAAAACCTCTGCTACAACCTCCACTCACCCAATTGTTTTTAGTTATATGGAACATCCGCTAAAACGTCTGCCCGCCCAAATGTTTTTAGTTATATGGAATATCCACTAAAACCTACGTAGTCAATAGAGGAGGTTGTAGCAAAGGTTTTTTTTTAAATTTTGTAACAGTAAAAACCTTCGCTAGAAGGTGTTCGCCTTGTAGTGCATCACGAATAATTCTCAAGCACATCAACAAGGGAAACCATCTGAAGGAAATCATAAAATGATAGAGTCCTTGGGAAAGAGGTCAAGCCAACAACCCATAAAGTGTTGGGGATGTGAATGAGATCACATGTATAAAAATTGTCCTCATTGAGGAAATAAAATGAAGACTATGCATAACATCAAGTAAGAGGAGACAATAGAGGACGTAGACATAAGCATGCTAAGGATCTATGCAGCCTTGGAAATAGGAAAGCAGAATGCCAATCCTACACGATTGAAGTGAAAGGTAAGATTGATAATCAACCCATAGCTATTTTGATTGATTATGGATCTAGTCATAGCTATATAGATCCAAATCTATTTGAAATATTTAAATTGAAGAAATGTAAGCATGAAAAGTATTGGTTGGTCAACTAGCTATTGGAGCCAAGAAAAGAATTAATGACCTTCTTAAATAATGCCTTGTAAACATGAATGGAATTAACACTAAGGTAGATTTGAACATCATACTGCTTGGGTCTTATGACTGCTTGACTGGTATGGATTGGCTAGAAAAACATCGCGTTGTATTAAATTATTATACCAAGGGTTTCACATGTCTTGAGGATGAATGTAATTCAAGGAGAATGCAGGGTATTACAAGGCCTATATCTATCCGAGAGATTTCAACATTGTAGCCAAAAATAAATTTTAGAAAAGAGTGCTAGATATATGCAACCCACATGGAAGAGCCAATGAAGGATAAATAACCAAGTCTTGAAGATTATCCAATATTAAAAGATTATGAAGAGGTGTTTGGGGAGTTGCCAAGATTGCAACCAAAGAGGGATATATATATATATATTTGTTTATTTACTTAATGCCTAGAGCTACCCCAGTGTCCAAAACCCCAACATGCTAGAGCTAAAAGTGTTGCAAATGCATCTAGAAGAGTTGTTAAAGAAAGGGTACATACGCCCAAGTGTTTCCCCTTAGGGTGCCCCAGTTCTTTTTGTCAAGAAAAAAATGGAACGATAAGGTTGTGTATCGACTTCAGACAACTGAACAAGGTTATAATCAAGAAAAACTATCCTTTGCCAAGGATTGATGATCTCTTTGATCAATTGAAAGGGGTAAGGTTATTCTCTAAGATTGACTTGAGGTTAGGCTGGCATCAAGTGAGAATCAAAGAAGAAGACACTAGCAAGACAACCTTTTAGACAAGGTATGGACACTATGAATTTGTGGTGGTGCCTTTTGGGTTGACAAATGCACTAGCTACATTTATGTTTTTGATGAATGGGGTGTTTAGAGATTTCCTGGACAATTTTTTCGTTGTACTCTTGGATGATATTTTCATCTATTCCAAGATGGAGTAGGAGCATGAGAAAAATTTGAGGATGGTGCTACACGTGTTGAAAGAGCACCAATTGTATGCCAAATTAAGTAAATAGAATTTATATCAAAAGTAGATCCATTATTTAGGCCACATTGTTTCAGAGGATGGTATAGCAGTGAATCCAGAAAAGATTGAAGCAATCAAGAGTTGGCCAACATCAACAAACATTTCAGAGGTTAGATCATTTATGGGTCTAGTTGGTTACTACATGAGATTCATTGTGGGATTCTCCAAGATTGCACACCTTATAACATCTTTGCAAAAGAAAGGAGTAAAGTTTGAATGGAGTGCCAAGTGTGAGGACACTTTCTAGTGCTTAAAGGATTTGCTAACCAATGCACCTATTTTAAAAGTTGTAGATCTAGGTGAGAATTTTGTTGTGTGCACGTATGCATGCAAGGGATCAATGGAGTCCTTATGCAAAATGGACATGTAATTTGTTATGAGTCTAGAAAATTGAAGGAACATGAAATAAATTATGCCACACATGACTTAGAGTTGGAAGCCATAGTGTTAGCGATATTTCTTGTTAAGGGGGTTGGAGTGCGAAAGGATGGGTTAAAACTCATTTTGTCCTAAGTTTTGGGCGATAATGCGCCATGATAAACAACACGCAAGTCTGAGCGGTCCAGATTCGCGCGCCCGGATCAACGACGCGCGTTGGATTCCGGACCCCCCTTGCCTTTCGACCTTTAAGCAGGGGGGGGGGGTCCGGAATCAGGGGCACACCTCTCTGACGGCCCAGATCAGCGCGCCCGGATCAACGACGATGAAGANAAGCAGAGGGGGGGGGGTCCGGAATCCCATATGCAGCTTTCCGACAGCCACGATCGAGGCACCCAGATCAACGACGCTTAAATAACCCCGCCCTTCTCATCCACTCCATGTTTAGCCAACGTGGGACACTCTCCTGCCTCGTCATCTTCCAGTCCACCTTTCTCCCGCTGCCGTGTGTCACTCGCCCACCTCATCCTTTTGGTCCGCGTGGTTCTCTCTTTTTCTCACCATCCACTCGCTGCTTGCCACATGTCCCGTTCCTTTCCTTTCCACGTCGGCCTCTCACCCAAAGGAGAGTTCGCTTCTCTCGCCTTCTTCCCTTCTACCCGATGTCTTCCGCCATAAATCGTCCTCCGTCATCCGTCTCTCATTCCATCACGTCTTCCACACCCTTATAGCCCGACACCACCATCCTCATCATATGCCTCATCCTCCGAGCTGGCCTCCATGCCTATTCGCCGCAGCCAGTCTGTTATTCCATGTGGCAGCGCGAGAAGTCTTCCATAGCCCGAAATGCTGAGTTGGACGAGCCTTTCTCAATCCCAAGAAGCAGTTATTGAAGCAGTTGGTGGTGGTTAGAAATCGCCTCCGCCTTAATGGGAGAGCACGGCCGTGAATTTAAGGCACGTCGATTCGCCGTTGGAACTGTCAAACAATTAAGATTGCGTCTGACATAAGTTGCACGCTCTTTCAGATGTTGACTGTTAGAAGCCATGCAGACACAAAGCTTTCAATGCATTTTCTTGGTTCCGCTGCTATTGTTGTTTTGAGTATATATAGGGATTTTTGCCATTTTTGTATCTATCGATGGTAGATCTAAGCTCCCGACTGTAAAGTTTCAGCGACATCCTGGTTCCTGGTTATGCCTCTGTGTTTGAGACTTCTTGGTATATAACAAACAGTTCTCCTTTTTCCATCTTTGTTTCATCTCATGCCGGAGTGTTCACAGTCGAATGATTCGCATGGATTGCTGCATTTGTGTTGTGATAAAGGATTTGTCGTGACATTTATGTATTCTCTGGTTCTCTGCATTTGAATATAAAGTGACTTTGTGTTTGAATGCTTTCTCCTCCTGTCTGTTATGAACATGATGTTTATTATAGACCGTTGCACCCTTCTTGCATAAGTCTTCCACCTGCTCATCTTTACTACGACTCACTGTTTGGAGTTTATCAAGACCTCACTCGTTCATGCATGCCTGGTCTGGTTTCTAAGTTGACACCATGCTGTTTTGAGTTTTCCTCCATTTGATCACCCTTCAAACAAATCGTGACATTAAACTAATGGGCGTCGGGCTCTGCTCCTGAAAGCAATCCAGGAGTGACCTCCATCGCCAACACATAGTACATAACTTAAGGATGTGGAGGCATTACCTTATGGGTAAAAAAGTTGAATTGAGGACATACCATAATGGTCTGAAATTCTTGTTTGAACATCCAACACTAAATGCTAGGAAAACTAGATGGCTGGAATTTCTTAGTGAATATGACTTTGACATAAAACACATAAATGGAAAAGAGAACAAGGTGGCTGATGCACTTAGCAGAAGGGTGCATAAAATGCATGCTATAGCCATTAGTATGTACATGAAAAAATCGAAAGATATAATTCTAGAGGTTGTAACAACACACCAACATTATGTGCAGGTTAAATAAATCTTACAACAGAATGATACACAACATAAATATAAGGATTACAAGAAGATGATGGAATCCTCTTATTTTGGAATAGAGTTTACGTTCCCAATTATCAAGAATTGAGAAATTTGGTTTTGAAGGAGATGAGCAATGTGCCATATGTTGGACATCTAGGATACCAGAAAACTATTACAACTGTAAGAGGCCAATATTTTTGGCTTGGTATGAAGAGAGATGTCACTGATTATTTGGCTAGATGCATGGAATGTCAAAAGGTAAAGGCTGAGCACAAACTTCCAACGAGATTGCTACAACCATTTCCCATTCTTGAATGGAAATTGGAAGTTGTTACTATCGATTTCATTACCAAATTTCCTAGGAAAGCAAGGTAACATGATTCCATGATGGTAGTAGTGGATAAGCTTACAAAGGCTACACATTCCATTCCTATAAAAATAACTCATAAGGAAGCCAATATTGCAGAAATTTATACGAGAGAAATGTTTAGGCTACATGGTGTTCCTAAGGCAATAGTGTCAGACCAACATCCCAAGTTTACTTCCAATTTTTGGAAGGGGTTGTTTAAAGGATTTGGTACCAATCTGAATTTCAATATAGCATATCACACAGATTCAGATGGGTAGACAGAAAGGATTAATTGTATAACTAAAGATATGTTGAGAATGTATGTAATGGACAAGCCTTCTAAGTGGTAGGACTATATCCATTTAGTTGAGCTTTCTTACAATAATGGGTATCAAGAACCATTGAAGATGATCCCGTTTGAAGCATTGTATGGCGAAAAATGCAACACACAAGTAATTTTGGATAATCTAGCTGACAGAGCCGTGACCAGGCCAAAATTGCTAAAGGAATGGAAAAAAACATATGGTAAAGATTAGATAGAATTTGAAAGTTGCACAAGACAGACAAAAGAACTATGTCGATAAAAGAACACATAGAGAATTCAAAGTGGGATGACATGTGTTTTTAAAAGTTAAAGACAAGAGAAGCTCACTAAAATTGGTAAGTTGCCCAAAGTTAGCATCGAGATATTGTGGGCCTTTAGAGATATTAGAAAATATAGGACTAGTTGCATACATGCTAACATTATCTGCATCCATGAGAATCCATAACATGTTGCATCTATTTTTATTAAAAAAGTATGTTCCTGATCCTAATCATGTGTTTGATTGGAATGTGATCTAGGTGGAACACAAAGGATATTTTCAAGTGGACCCCATGCACATCTTAGAATGGAAGGTCAAAGTGCTAAGGAATAAATCCATAGGCTTGGTAAAGGTTCAATGAACCTGCTACGGTCTTGAAGATGCTACGTGGGAGTGCGAGGAAGCCATGGGGGAAGCATACCCACAATTTTTTTCATATTTTGAAGAAAATTGAATGTACATTTGTACATAAGCAGATGAAGACTCCATTTTGGAAGCTGGGTTTCCTAGAGCCACAACTCTGAGATTTCTTGTCCAACCAATGTGTGGGTTGAGGGGAAAAGGGAGTTACTGGTTGGAATTGTTGCGTGAGTCATTAAGTTGCAGAATTAACAAGTATTCTGGTGTAATGGTTTTATATATGTCAATGTGTAGATTGTATGGTTATGTGCAATGAGGATAATGCAATTTGTAGGGTGAGGGGAATGTAACATCCCTGTTTTCAAACCCCAAACTAGCGATGTATATTGTAAATGTGATGTATGGTCGAGAGCCAAAGAAATGTGATATGTAAAAGATGTAAATTGAATATAATGAATAAAATGTATCGCTCGCTACAAATGGAATCAGAAAGAGATTTGGGGGCTAAGTATCCACATGAGAGGGAAGGGGTCCAAGGGGGAGAGTTTACCCATGCCTATTAAACCCAAACTATTTCTTTCTAAAATATCCTTACCATGAACCTTCCATTCATTGTTGAGTGTTCTAGATCCCAACATTGAATTCATGTAAGAGGGTGGGTGTAAGAGTCACATCCCATAGTTATTGAGAGTATGTGGGACTAGTACAATCAACTTGGGGAAGAGTGCAAGCCAATCAAGCAAGAGAAAGAGGGGAAATTTGTATGGGGAGGAGAGAAGAATTACAGATTCACGTTTTTGGAGGAAGAGTTGTTTTTACATGGATTGTTTTGGACAACAAAGAGATTTTGAGTGTTGAATCTTAAAGGAAGCTATTGTGGGTAAGTTTGGTAGCTTTCTGGAGCTGAAATTTCATGGAGAAAGATGATGCATGCTCGGGAGTAAAGTGTTGTTCGAAATTCATCATAGAAAGTACACGTTTTGCTGTAGGCGAATTCATGTTGCAACTGTAGAATTAATGAGATCCAAGCTGAGAGATTTCCTATCCAACTGGTATTGGAAGCCCTAGAGGGGAGTGGAAAGGCATGAGGGATTGTGAGCAGTGAAGGGGGATTCAATTCCTTGGGTTGTGCAGGTTGTGAGGAAGAGATATGGTGGAATGGAATTAGCCGTGAGATTGACTATTGAGAGGGGGAAATTAGATAGCCTTTTGGACCATCGTCTCTTGTGGATTCAAAGCCCCAGCTAGGGGGTGACTTACTGTTGAGAACTAAAACAACAAGTCTGCAATTGGGAGGAATGTCCATCCTCTGCAGTGGGTTGCATATTTTCATAAGATTAGTGTTCTTATGCATTGTGTTTATTCATGCAATTGTTGATATATTGTTGTGCATTTTACTCTGAGTTATATTTGATTAATGCTACTTGTTGTGAGTATAATTGGTGCATAGGAATCTATATTTTGTGGTGGAATGATATTATATGCACTTAGTCATTGCTGTGCACATTTAAAGTAATTGCATTTACATTTTTATTCATAATGGATAACTGCATGAGTTAGAATGTCATGCTGAGTATTATTAGAAGGTAATCATTGTAACGTACCTTGACCATAGAGTCAGTTTGTTCCTTTAGTGGAGACGTTCCTCTCTTTTGGGGTTATTTCACCTTGATCATTGTACACGTGGCTTGACCACTTTATTTTTTATTTGTATTTTAGGCTAGTTAGTTGGAGAAAATTGTGTTTTACTCCTCCATAGCCTAGATCTAAGGATATCACATGAGATAATATTATTTTATTGTAAAGGAAGGTGAACAACACTCCATATAAAGAGGCGCCCTTTCTCATTTTTACTCATGGTTGGATTTTTGGAGCTTAATTGATATATCTTTGTTGGAGCATATGGTTGTGTAAAGGGTTCTTTCTTTGTGGATGATTGTAGTCAATTCTTCAAGCTTCCCTATCTTGGTTATTATTTGATGCATAAGGATTAATGGTAAAATGTTCAAGTCCTCTACAAACTAACTAGATCGATCCATTGAAGTTAAATCTACCACTTGGAAGGAAGACATTCTAGGGTAATTCCTTCCTTCTTCCTCTGTTGGTTTGTTGATTATTTGGTGCCTTGCTTTGTTTTTCCGTTGGATCCCTAGCAAGATGTATTAAGTCAATTCATCAAGTCGTAGTTGATCTTGTTGGTTTAAGGTTTTTCCATTACGGTTCTCTTCTTGTAGACCTTGATATCCATTGTTCATTTTGATTGGGTGAAGGATTATTCTTCCTTTTGGTTCTAATCTTTAAGCCCTAATCCTTGAAAGAAATAAACCAATTCTTAAGAGGGTTTCTTCTTGACCTCATAAGCCATTTGATTCACCTTGACTCCATTTCCCTTGTTGGATTTGGAATTGATCTCTGCTTTCTTCTATCACCTATTTTAAAACCCTAAAAACCCCAAAACTCTATTTTACTAAGTCTATGCTTAGCTTCACCTTGTGCCTCATTGCTTGGTCTTAGTAATACTACTAGGGATACCCCCCTTGAACTGGAGGAGAGTTGGCCTAAAGTGAAGAGCATAGGTTACTGAGGTAACAATGATAACAATGATGTCCTTCCTAACAATTGCCCCTTAAGTTGTACCTTGTGGATTAGAGATTTTATCATTAAGTACAATTTGAGTGGCAACATTTGGCACCATTTCCAAGGAGAAAGTCTATTCTCCCAAAAATTTGAAGACTATGCTTCATGACAGATTTATGACAGCTTTGTATTGGAGATCTTCTTTTCACATGGAAACTCCTTGAAAGGACAAAGCCCTTGTTCCTTACAGATTTTGAATACATTGTTGGGTGTAAAGGTGAGCACATCTGACAATTTGAAGGCTTTTAAGAAAAACTAATCTCGGTGACTCCACATTTTGCATTGATACAAGATACGCATTGTACTTTCATATTTTGATTTGCTCATAGTGAAGACTTCAGGTAAAATATGGATTCTGCATGGGGACATTTGGATTTCTCAAAAATCGTAGGCATCCAAATTAGCCTCCTCCCCTAGAATCTCTTGAGAAAATCCCAATTCTCCTTGGACAACCTCACAAGGCTTTTCAACATGTTTGGGACTTCATGGATTTTATAGCAGAACTAAGTACTATTCATGAGGATATTATGATGAAATTATTAGTCTGTACATTAAGAGGAGTTACGACATAATGGTTTAATAAAGGTTTTCTAAGAGGTGTATGTTCAATCTCAGATTTCATCAAAGTTTTTTGCAAATTTTATGATTGTGAGCAGCTGCTTGAAGAATTATATGGCATATATTTTTTTCTTCAACTTGGTCTTGAAAGAAGAAGAATGTTTGATGACATTTTGCAGGCTTACCAAAGTGATCCTATAGAACTGATGTTCAACAAAATGGCTGAGAGATATGAAGCAGTAAACTCACTGGTGGATGTTGTAGGAAATAAGTACCTACAACCAGTCCATACTAAAACACCTCAAGACCTTTCAGACACTAGTCAGCCTGTCATTCTCTCTGAAAAGATGTTGGAAATCAACATAGAAAGAGTATGACAGATCGGATTTATGGTTGGATAAGGACGGTGCTTCAGATCTCAGCATTGGCAGAGACAACAATTTTTTTGAACAACCCCTAGTCATCTCCAGCCCTGTCACAAGTCCTACTTCTCCCAAAGGACATGTCTGTGTTCTAGAATTTAAGGAGAACTTAAACAAAGACGATTGCCATGAAGAGCAGGGTACAAATCTGAAGCCTTTGGGAAATGAAATCTTGCTACTCTGCATACAGATCAGATCACCTTCAGTATAAAAAATGAAGGATTTGTGGCCTTGTCATATGAAGATGCCATTGTTGCACCAAAATAACAGTTGCATGGCAGCTATGATGAGGAGGGTTGTCATCTGTTTGGTGATCTAATTGAATCAAAGTTTGAGCACATGCATGAGGATGAAGAGCTGTGGTTTGATGCCCCCTTGAATTTGATGATGGTGATTTGATTCAAACGGAGGGTGACCACTCAAATTCTAGTATGGGTAGGCTCTTGTTTTTAGATTGCAACATTAACTTAGACAGTGAATTTTGTGAGCAGTCTAGGGTCATTTCCATCTCAACAATAGTAGACCAGATCGCTGCCCAAAACCAAGTATGCGATACATATATCTCATATTTCATGGAAGTTGATTAGGATGAGAGGCATGTCTCAAATTTGAAACTCCTTGGAGATAAATTTTTTTATGCCTGGCATACGGACCAGCTCACTTTCAGTATGAATGAACAGATCTCTACCACTATTTCAGGCTACCTACAGGGATTGTACGTTGTTCTAAATGCTCAATCATAAACCTTGGATACTAATGGAAGTAATAATCCTATGGAAGAAGAGCAGGCCTGGAAATTGAGTTTCCTTGCAGATGTAGGCCCTGATGTAGCATAACCAAGGGATAGATCAGGCCACCATCA
>SNQJ01S0199806.1:4652-17037 GCA_010110895.2 Picea sitchensis | reverse complement strand
CCGAAATTAACCACTGGTGTCTTCCTCCTGGAATCCACTGGACTATCTCTCCTGAGATGCGCCTCTTCTCCTCAATGACAAGTCATAATCTGCATAATGATGAATTAGGTCACCGACTCTTCTCTTCTCTTATAGCTTTCCAAAACCCTAATTCATTGCTGAAACCCTAATTCGTTGTTGACCTTTTCCTTCCAAGTGACTTCTACTTTATTTTATTATTCCTTGATTAAATCACTTAATTAATTAATTAATTAATCATTTTACCTCTAAAAAGTGATTTATCCATCCTTATGGCTTCTCCGGCCAGTGAAAGTCACTTCTCATCATCTTATCCTGTAGTGCTCTTATTCCTGATTCCGATGAGCTATTACACTAAGAGGTTTCTCCAAGTAATATGCCCATTATGACCTTCTTAGTGAAATTAATTAAGATATGACCCATAATAACTCAAAATTACAGAAATCATCGGAATGCAACGAAACCAAAACCACGCTGTGCGGAATGGAACATGATGATGAACGATGCAAGTCGGGCCCAATAAAACCCCTCAATATCTCTCGAACTCTCTGTCACCCCTATCTGGCTACTCTGGTAGGCATAGCACTCTGTAAAGTTATAATGTCCCAAAATGGGGACATTACACTATTGAAGATAAGATAAAATAATTTTATTAATGTCCACAAATTACCAAAAGAGTAGATCAATGGATTGAGAAGTACAACCATTATAAATCAAGATGTAGGAGTGTAAAAGGCTACTACGGAGTGCAAGAAAATAAAAATAGAAGTGGCTAAGCAGTACAATACAAAAGAGAAAAGAGGAGAACACCACTATATATCATCATAAAGAAGATTGTGGTCAAGATGAATGATCTTCTATTGCATCAATCATTAAGAAGTTGTAAATATGCCACTTGATGGTGTCATTTGGGGAGTTTCCAAGGTTTAGAGGCCTTGGTTTAGTGACCTCGAAAGGAGCTCAGAGACAACCAACTGAAACTCTAATGATATTCAAGGCTCGTGGGAAGAAACTAATGGCAATTGGTGTTTGAGGTGGACTATTGAGCAAGCTTGCATTTGTGGTGTCATTTGGGGAGTGTCCAAGGTTGAGAGGCCTTTTATCAGTGACCATGGGAGGAGCTTGAAGACAACCAATTGAAACTATGATAATATTCGAGGTTGATGGGAAGAATCCGATGATGGGTTTGGGTGTTTGAGGAGGACTGTTGAGTAAGTTCACTTTTGTGATGTCATTTGGGGAGTGTCTAAGGTTGAGAGGCCCTGGTTCAGTAACCCTGGTAGGAGCTCAGAGACAACCAATCGAAACTCCCATAATATTCAAGGCTTATGGGAAGAATCTGGGGATGAGTTTGGGTGTTCGAGGTGGACTATAGAGTAAATTCATGCCGAGAACAAGTATATTCGGGGGATGGATTGTATGATGATCCCCAAACATGGGATTGTATGTAATCTCACTGATCTGGTATCTTTTGTGCCCAAATTCAGAGGGCATGCACAATGTTTAGCACCTTCAAGTGTTGAAGTACATTGGAAGAAAGAGGTAATTAGTCTTATGGTATGTGGTCTATAAGAGAATCTTGGAAGAAGAGGTGGACTATAAGGTCGTAGAAACTCCACATTGAATATTGCATGAAGACCAAGATAGGGTGGCAGATCAAGCTTGGAAAATTTTTCACCACATTGGTTTTTGATAGTGTATTGGGCCATATCTTGGTGGGCATAACTACGTTGTTGGCCTTTGAGCCACTCCTAGATGTGAAGCCAACCAAGAAGTTGTGTGCGACATGTTGTTTATCATGACATTGTTTGTAGTTTTCGATCAATTGTCTTCATTATGGCGCTATGTTGGTGGTGTTGGATAAGCTATGTCAATCAACATTGCAGGTTGAAACCTGTTATTCCCGCTTTTTAGGGATAACTAGGAGATCATGTCTTGAGGCCCACAGGTCCTAGACATGGAGTACCGAGAGCAAGATTGATCTGAGCATGGCCCTGGAGGGCCCATCCTTTTCTTCTTCCATCAGCTTTGTCTTGTCAGCAGCAACAACATCCATCACCATTGGCTTGGTCTTGTATCAGAAGAGGTTCTTGCTCCATGAGGTAATTGGTCCAGGTATCATGGTATTTTTCTCCTTGAGGTAATTGGTCCGTGTATCATGGTATGTGTCACTTTTTGATCATTAAAACCTTAAATATATGTATCCGACCTCTTTTATCTCTAAATAACCGCTTTTACATACAGACATTTGCTCACTTCATGCTTGGGGAATTGACAAGTCTCAGCAAGCCCCAGGCTCATAGGTTTTGTCACACTGGGAACTTCTAAAAGCCATCATCTCGCTCCCATCATAGCAATTCATCAAGTTTTATCTTATTCTCTGCTTATTTATCCTAATTTTTCCAGGTATTGGGTTGACCTATTTATAGGGTTGCATCTTATCTGTGGGAAGAAGTGGCTAAAGGCCTGTTAAAAGCACCTAGTAAAAGACAAAAGCCTAGAAATGAAAACTCGAGATGCTTCACTGTGGATCTCCGGGAAGGCAGAAAGCCTCTCAAAGAAGAAAACAAGAGGGACCCTAAAATAACAAAACAAGACCTAGTTAGAGAATAGGGGGTCTCTAATCACGACAACCTATTAGGTCCATGCAGCCCAAGCAGATGACATTGCCACCATTTCATAGCCAATGCTGACCTTGTCATTGCATGGCCAAGGGGAAGGGGTCTCATCACGAGCCAACCTTCTCATCTTGTGAAAGTGGCTTAGGGTAACGTCATTACAACATTGGTCACCATGCTGCAGTGTCCCCTCGGGTTAGTTCTTGAATGAAGAGAAAAAGAAGAAGAAAAACAAATAAAAGAATAAAGGCAATAAAGGTTTTGGAAAGAATTTCATCCATGACAAGTACATCTCACCTTCTACAAAAAATTCATTGCAACACTTATGCATCCATGGCCCTCACCGCACCCACATGTTTTGACATCCCCTAAAACCAACATCTCACTTACATGGTTTGGATGAGATCTTTCTAGTAGAACTTTCCTCTCAGGGACACTATCTAATGGGGCTTGACCTTTCACCTTGTATTGCGTGTTTTTGTAATGTCTTTGAGCTATTGATCATGTATTAGGGTTTTATGTATATGTTGCAAGAATATTGATGATGAGATGTGATTGATATCGCTATGATCCCTCATGGATCCATGAGCCCATGGAGGGCGAGCTGGATGTGCAGCACCATGTCCAATGGATATGTACGATTGTGGACCGGGTACACATGGGGAGATGACTGGGTCTCGGACCTCCATGGGTCGAAGAGCCCACCGTGATGGGATGCTGAGACCCCATCAAGGGGCGAAGACAGCATGAAATCTTGATCGTGGGCTTGCACTGAGGGAAGAGGACGTTCCCACCGTAGACCCGGCTGTAACCAGGACCTAGGGGAATGACCCCTTTTCGGAACGCTTAGCCTTGAAGGCCGGGACGCCCCTATCTTCACTACATGATCGCCATCCGCCTTTCATGGACGCTGGAGGGCGGGCCCTCGGGCAAGCAGCGGGCACGGTGGCATGCTGGGAGAGGCCCCGGAGGGCTAACGCTTGCTTCTCCGAGATTAGCCCTAGAAAGGGCTAACGCCTCCCTCAGAAGGGCTTGAAGTCCCACCTTTCGCTGGGCTGATTAGGGTTTTATTTCTAGCATTTAATGTAAAACAATATGATTTTGACATTATGGTCTTATCGCCCTTTTAAGACCTGGGCAAAATTAGGTCATCGACACCTGGTGCTCGACCCCACTCTCACGGCCCACCTGTTCCACCCCATGGGACCACCTCACCTCATCGTGCTCTTTTAGCCTATTCAACAGCATTAATTGTTAGCTGAGAGACTTTTGGCATTTATGGTGTTTCCTTGAAGGAAGGTGTTTGCCAACTAGGGTTTTCATGGCTATTTCTTCATGAATTGTAAGTGCTTTTTTCTGCAAGAAAAACTTCTATTGAATGGTTGTAGTCTAAATTTTTTTGCACATTACTTATAAAATTTCACACCAATAATTCTAGGTGACAAGCATATTTAATTGGTCCCGTCTCATGTCCCTGATAGAGAATTTCAAATGAATGCAAGAAGGAAGAGAGAGCTCAGCCATAGCTACACTCTCATTTCTCTCTCTTCTCCCTCGAAAGCCAGTCGCACTATCCAAAGCGCCAAAGAGAGTGAGACGTCTTTGGCCTAGTTCTTCTACACCAGGTTCGTACCATTCTAGGGTTTGCTGGAAAGGCCTTGTTGTAGAAACACCTTGCCTTCCAAACCCTCTTGTATTGGTTTTATTATCTTTAGCTAGCCAAGCAAGCAATTTGATAAAGAAGGAGTGAGAGCACTCCAGGCCTCAGTTTTGGCAAACACCCCAGAGGAGCCTCTCCCAAAGTCCCGCCTTGAAGCCCCATTGCAAAGACTTCAGAACCCTTCCCACTAGTCTTTAGTCACCCTCCTTCAATCCCCATGCCCTTCTTATTGACTCAAGTAAACCTAAGGCACCGATCTAAGCCTCCAGCTTTGAAGTGATTTGATCCTAAACACCCTCAAAATACCTTTCGATTTGAAACCCCTAGTCCCATCAATACCGGGCCATCGCTATTATTATCATCATTTGTAAAGAACGCTTTGCCTTTATAAGCAATTGAATGGTGCTTTAAAGCATTTATTGAATGAAGGATTGATTGGAGATATTGATTGCTACATCATTTTTGGTATTTATTGGTGGAGTGGATATTATTTCATTGCTATATTGACAAACATTGACTTCGTCAATATTTATTGTTATAATTGCTTATATGTTGAATTAGTAGATGATCTTTGATATATGAAGTACTAACCAAGATTTGCACGTATAAGTTTCTTGTTGCTTTATCCCGGACAGGTGATTTTCTTCTTCTTTGGTTACTTCTTATTATTGGCTGTTTAGCCAGATCTTCTGCTCGGTGGTGATTTGTGAGGGGGGATTTACGCTTTGCCTTATCATCCTTAACCTTCTCAAAGCTCCAGGTCACCAGGGACGTCTCCCTTGGGCCTTACCACCCAGAATAGAAAGAACCATCCCATTGAGGTGACATTGGGTGGGATTGGTTCCTGTTACGCCAGTTTATTCCTTTATCTTCTGACCTATTACTATAAATACAAACTGTGCGATAACAAAACCCATAGCTTGTTTTGAGAGGACTGGGCTATGTCGAGTTCTATTGCGCTTGGTTATAACTATGATGTATGAAAGCTAGGATTTTGTCCCAATGCAGGGGTGTATGTGATTGCACATGCACAATAGGTGAACAAATGAACAATGGTTCAATTGACAGTTTCACTCTATCGATAAATTTGTGGGTGAAATGTTGTTGACATGTCTAGCCTTGTGTCCAACATGATCCAAAGGGATTTCCAAAAATTGTTGATGGATTTGTGATCATTGTTCTAGCGAATGGATGTTGACAAATTGAAATTAACCCAAACATGAGCAATGGATGTTGACAAATTGAAATTAACCCATACATGACCAATGGATGTTGACAAATTGAAATTAACCCATACATGAGCAATGGAGAGTTTTGTTGTATCCTTAGCTACAAACCTACATGGCACAAAGATTGCAATTTTTGAGAACTTGTCAATAACAACAAAAACTTCTTACGACTATGGTGCCTAGTAGGTCTGTCAAAAACTCTTGGATATAGACTCCTATGGTTGTTGAACAATGGCCAATGGCATGTAAATTCTTTGTTTTTTGATAGTTGGTTTTGTTGTGATGCAAGCAACACAAGCTTTGATGTACTTATCCACATTTATGAAGAGGTTGGGTCCATAGAATTATTTATGAAGAACGACATATGTTTATGGACGCGAAAATGGCATGCTACTTGGAGTACTGTGCTTCCTAGACAAGCTTCTATGTTTTTTGTTCTTGTTGGTATACACAACTTTTCAAGGGGACACAATAGGTTCTCACGCAGGTAGAAATATGTTCTCTGCTTTCCTAAGTTGATATCCTAATGGATATGCATAAACATTGGGTTTGCGATGTATTGATGTTGCCAATCATGGGTTTGATATCCTGAAGTATTCAAGATGGCTAACGATGTGCCCACTAGTGGTTGGATCAAATAATTTGCTATGCAATTTGTTGAAACATGCTTATGCTTGATAACAAGGTGGAATTATTGTTGACAAGTCATCCACTTGAGTTGGCGTGTGCTTTGCAACATGTTGAGTGTTTGCACACAACTACAAAGGCTTATGGTCATAATGTATAACTTTTATTTTCCAGTGGAAAAAGTCTACTCATTTTAATTTATAAATAGGAGTACTCATGTACAATTGTATAACTAAATTTATGATGTTTCTAATAGTTTCCCATGGTTTTGATGATTGTCCAATTAGATCAATAGTATTTTCAAAACAAGTCATTGAGGATAGTTCAAGTGTGATTTGTACACATCAATCTAAGAAGCTAAAATTGTACTCTAATTAGATAGAAGTGGATAACTGTTTAACTAAATAGTTACTTCGCTTGTTCATGAGAGTTCAAAATAGTATCGAGTATGGTGAGAGGTGTTATCCTTCACCCTATGATTTGTCCTGAGTGCTCTAGGGTGTAGTTTGGTAGCCTTCTTTGCGAGTTGATTAACCTCCATGTTTAGCTCTCAATAAATGTGGGAGATGAAGAAATTGTTGAACATATGTATCTTCTCCTTCAGATTTCTCTTGATCGCTTGATGTTGGATGATGTTTGTGTGCAGTGTTCCATTGAGCCATCCCACAATTATTTTGGAGTCTCCATACAGGTCCAGGTCCTTTACTCCATGCTCCCAATCCCAGCTTGAAGGAGTACTTCTCTTGATTTGGAACTAGAAGCCATACCCTTGCACCACTTAGGCTTGAGTTACCCTGTGAGGCCCCATCAAAGTAACCTCTAGGGTGAGAGGGGTCATGATCTAGGTGCAGTGTTGCCCTAGGGGGCTTTGGTGTGTGGGGCACTGAGATTTGGTTCCTATTAGTTTTCAAATTGTAGAATATCCTGTAGAGACAAGCCTTTTTTCCCTGGAAGATGCTTTTGTTTGTGGCAAAGCTCGACTGACCACATTGCCTTTGTGGTCAAAGCTTGATTTGCTTTAGTGTTGTGGTTGATCCAGTTGTGAAGTGTTGTAGATAAAGTCTCTCCTTCTCATGTTGGTGGACCGAGTTTGTAAATGAGATATGATTCCCCAAAAATTCCTTGTGAAATGGTAGTGTTGGAATAGGTGATTTATTGTTTCCTCCTGTTCTTTGCATAGTGGACATCTATTGGGGCCTTACCATCCTTTTCTTCTTAGAGTATTCAAAGTAAGGATTGCTCTTCTTAGTGACATCCAAGCAAATAGTCTTGTTATGGTGGGGACTAAAACTGTCCAAATCTTGATCCACCACCAAAGGTAGGTATCTGAGTGTGGTGTAATGTATTGTATGGCATATCCAAGTTTGACACTATAGGATCCCATAGTTGGTACTCCCTTTGATGTCATCTTTTGTTCAAGCTCTTTTCTACATAGAGTTTGGACTTTTGGGGATTTTGCATCTGGGAGAATGAGGTACCCCTACTTAGCACTTTGCTCCTTAGAGGCCCTTGACATGGAGTGCCACATAGGCAATGCACGAGGTTGGTACACATAGGCCTCTTAGCTTCTCCAATCAATGACCATTTCCCTAGAGCATCTTCCCCCCTTTAGGTACTCCCTTTATGCTGTAGGCCATCTCTTGCCAACTAGACAGGAACTGAATCAGGCCATTAGAGAGGGCATCTATAGATTGTACATCCAAGTTAACTTGGACCTCACCTCCAAAGAGCTTGGGCTTGAAGATGTCCTTCTATTTAGAGCACTTCTTAGAGTTACGAGATGTCATTATTGTCCATCCCCGATAAACGCGGAGACATTGGATGCACTCACTTAGGACCCTTTTGGGTAAGCTCCAGGGGGGGCTCTCATAGACTCCAGGTGGAGATTGGTCACCATATCCCATGATCAGATAAGATTTGTAAGATGTGTCACTTACAAGATCTAGAGACAGATGCACCTCATTTTCAAGTACCTTGCTTACAGTGAGTTCAAAGGACGTTACTACTACCTCTATAGGGACCGGGGGATCTCCCAATCCACTTTCTTCTAGTATCACGATTAGAAATGCCTAACCTTCTTCATCAGGGAGATACTGAGCCACAAATCTCAGTCCTTGCGCACCCCGCCTTGCCATCTAACCACCAGGAGGATCACGTCATACTTTCATCTTGCTATGTCAGTGCGAGGCAACAAGTGTATTTCAGATTATAGAGTTGTGAGACCTCAGGTCTCTCATTGACCTCTCCCTTGGGTGGTTGATTGACATTCTCAAGGCCTATTTGGAGTTGTTGGACCAGGTTATAGACCACACATCATCAGAGTGATAGACGAACTAGCTCTGGATGGATCCAAAGTAGGGTGCCTCACGCCCATTGAAATTCCCACTAGATTCAGCGAAATAGCTGGGGTTCTATCCAGAGTTTTTTTCCTTCGACCTTGGATGGTAGGAGAGCAGGGCTTCCTCGCTCCTATTCCCCCTGTAGCATCATACAGTCGGATTCCCTCATGGTGCTTGATGACTTCGACAACAAGCTAGTACCCTGGTCCCCCCCTTGCCCCTAGTCATCAAGATCAAGAGACCTTGACATTATCTTCATCTCTCTCTCTTCCTCTTGCTAAGCACCGAGGTGTCTATATTTCCAGTCTCGCAGTCTCCCATTGTATTACTTTGTTTTTGATACTGTTATTGGGCCTAATGGTTAAGAACATGTGTTTCCTCTTAAGATGTCACAAGTTCAAATCCAGAGGGGGGTAGGGTATGTATACCTCCGTAGACTTTACCAGACAAATCGCTCGGCGGAGGGGGGTCCCTTGTCCCACAAACAAGGGGGTCTCATACACCAATTTGGTGTGGCTTGGCCGTGACCTTAAAAATAGATTATTATTATTATCTATCTTTTGGGTAGACTTGTGATTTGCTTAGCTAGACACTTATATATGCTGTACTTGTTTTGCTTTCCTTCTCTTGCTTTCAACATTACCTAGGAGTTGCTTTAGCACTTCCACATTGTATTCACACTAGATGTATCTTTCAGTCCCATTGACCTACTTTTGTGGTCATTTGTTGAACATTAATAAAATTATCTTATCTTATCTTTACTACAAAGCAATGGAATTTGACATATAACTTTATCACCATTGAGTCCAATTTGAGGATGAAACAATAAGCACTCTCTTTGGGGTTTTTGATGCCAAATGAAGAATTCTTTATTTATCACTCATAACTATTTGTTACCTGTTTTGATTGAGCCATCCGTGTTGAACTCCCAACAAATTACATTTCTAAAGATGCATAGGAATCTTTTGTCTGACATACCGTGGAGCAAGTTTGTGAAGGACAATGTTTGAATCAACACAACTTCTTATTAGTGTTATCGGGATTGGCTGATTCAGACTGGTTCACAAGTTTTATGGTCCAAGCTAGAGCTGACACTAGTTTCAGCTGGTTTTGTTTTGAACCGGTCCCACCTGCAGTGCCTTTTTGCCCCAAAAAAGCAAAAAACAAACTCCCTCCCTCCCAAACCTAAATCCAAGCTTATATAATGATGCCCTCCCCTCTCTATTTGCCTCACACTCAAGTTGGAGCCACATGCAGTAGTAGAGATCCCCAGCACTAGTTATGTCCCTGGAGGTTTGAGGCCAGAGGATGAGGCAAAGGCTGATGACAAGGATTTTGATGAATTGTGATTTTTCTTGCTAAGGAAAAAGTAATTTTGTTTCTTAATAAAAAAGATTACATTGTCTGCCAAAACGCCAATTGAGATAGTGGGTAAAACCGAGCCAAATTGTACCTGCCAGATTAAAAGACAATTGACGTAATATTTGAATAGGCACCAGAGTCTAACAATAGACAATTGGTTGTTTTTGTTGCTTTAAGGAAGAGGATGTAAATACCATTGTATATACCCTTCCGCTTTTTGTTTTTCCTTGATGTAAATATGTTTTGTAAATATAGGAAAATATTTAAAATAAATAGACAACTGACATAATGGCTCATTATTTGTCTAGAAACATAAAGTCTTCTATTAGTTTAAGTAGGTAAGTTAAAACAATATTGCATAAATAGCCTAGCTTCAAGAACTTGCCATACCACTTCTAAAAGAAAATGTCTTTGCTGCTCCATCCCTATACAACCCCTTGCACACAATTATGGTTGAGTTCCACAGAGAACTCATAACACCTTGTGCGTGGCCAGTTGTTGGGATAACAAATCGATCGTTAAATCAGATCCTCTGGTGAGAGCTTCGAGTCCTGGAGGTTGGGGAAGACAAATCCAAAATAACAAATGAAGTTTCTTACCTTTCTGCTGCTTGTCCAAACTTACCTTTGTAGACCTCTGAGGATGATCTGACATTGATGGAGTGGAAACCAAATCAGGCATGAGAGACCCTTTCTTAGAGCTGGAAGGCATGTCCTGTGCACACAGAGGAGAGACACTCGAAAACCACAGTTGCCAATGAAAACATGAGCCTGTGAATACCTCCTTGGTATTTTCCTAGAGATTCTGCATTGGATCTCATCATCCCCCAATCACCATTATTGTTGCTTCAACAATGGGGTAGTATTGATATGTTGTTGTGGCTTGCAATATGATATTTTTTGGACTCTAGAGGCCTTTTAAAATCTCAATGTTTATTTATTTTGGTTCAGATATGTATTGCACTAAATGCCATTTTTCTATATTCAACCTTACATGCTATATACACGAGCAACCTTTCATATCTGGGGTATAATGGCTTGGATTTACATTGATGTACATGGTTTTTTTTTTCTAAAGGAAAATCACACAGGGAAACCGAAGGGATGCTACCTAACTTTCGTGGATGGCATCCCTCGCAAACTCGCCAGCATAGACTAGTGCACCTCACCCATGGGATTTGAACCAGGCACCTGCTAGCACGGAACTAGCGAAATCCCCAACAATATTGGGAAGAACTGGTTGAGCTAACTCCTTGGGCTTGATGTGTATATATACTATATATATTTGCATATTTTTTGTATTTTTTAGTCAACTGGTTATTCAACCCAGTTTAATTCCTGGTTCTGGTTTGGTTCGAGATTTTAGCTTTTCCAGTTAAAGTTCTGATAACTTTGCTTCATAGAGTTTTAGGAGAAACATGCTGGCTTGGTTAGTGCTGTCTTGATATCCAAGCCTATATTGGCATTGTAAATAAAAATGTCTTAAAGTTCTTCTTTTATTGTATCTATGTACTTCTATATTATTCGCTAATAAGGCAGTGCAGCTGTCCTGTAGCTAACACTTACCTTAAACTGTTTGTGATATACATCAGGAAACATACAGCCCTCTTTTTGCCTTAAACTGTTTGATATACATCAGGAAACATACAGCCCTCTTTTTGCCTTTGTTGTTCTAGAAATATACTTTTGTTTACTTTCCATCTTTTTAAAAATTGTTTGATAATGATTTTCAGCTTATATATAGTATTGTTGGCAAATGTTTCAGGCACTCCCCTACTGGTTGTGCCCTGCATTCCGATTTTGCTGATTTGCCTCTCAGCTACATTGATTATTTTCGTTCATTGGAGGGTATATTTGAATTCTTTTTCTAAAAGAAAATACTAGATAGCATTTGTTAAATCTATGATTGAAGATTCTATTATCATCATCTTTTGGTAGTGCAGCTTTTCTGCATATCTACATGAAATCTGAGAACCAATTTTATTTCATGGGATTTATTTCTTATGCTCTTATAACAGGTCATATGGATGGATGAGTACTGATTGCATTTGCACATTGCAGTATGTTTTATCAGAAGCCCAAAGAATTGAGGCAATGGCTCATTGGGATGTCGAGGTTGAAATAGATTATTTTCACTCTAAACCTGGTACAAATCGTCTCAGAGAAGGCTTGTTTAAGGGGAGAACAATGACCTATGGTAATTTGAAGCATGTGGTTATGAGAATCACACCCAAGTATTCTTCAGAGGCAGAAAATAATGCTATTTTAGTTTCTTCTCACATTGATACAGTCTTCTCCTCGTATGCTTTCTAAACCTTCCTTAGCTCATTTCATGCATTAGTTTTTTTCATTGTATGTACTATGGCATATAAAATCAATAAAGATTGATAAAAATATATATCTGTTTGGGTCCAAAAGTAATCAATATGATTAGCAAATAAAAGGCTACAATGCAGGGCTGCCCCAAAGTAAGTAAGCAACAAATCACTTTGAGAATTTCAAACCACCTAAAGTATTCTTGCTAAGAGAAAAT
>SNQJ01S0199805.1:0-17037 GCA_010110895.2 Picea sitchensis | reverse complement strand
TTTTTTTTTTACACCTGTGGAGTTATACTTTGGTCTGAAGAATATTGTAGTGATGAAATCCCCAAATGCTTAACCAGTAATAAAAGTGTAGTGATTTGGAAACTCGAACACAGTTGCATGGCAACAGCTCTTGTCTGTTTTCATTTGTTTATGTTTATGTCCCCCAAGGGTTAGGTATTCAAGGGTTTTCCCTGTGCTATAGTGCTTTGATATACGTGCATGGTTCAACAATAGTACTTGGCCCAATATCTCAGGGAACTAACTAAGGAGGATAGACCATACCATTAGCCGTACTACCCGACTACCCAGGTACTAGAGAGTATCTTCTCGAGTGTTGTTCTCGGTGGCACTATAGCAATCAGGTGGCTGATCGGTTTATCTAAAGAGGGCTTCAGGAAATCTAGGCCAATCCCGTACACAGGTGTTGTCTAATGCGCTACCACTCGAAGGGGTACCAACAGGGGTTACAAGGGTGGCCAACAAATGTGCTCTTAAGAACCACTTGTATTTCCTACCTATATGAATTCCTCAATCGCGGGTTTATGCACGTAACAACAGATCTCTGTGGCTTAAAGACGTCAGAATACGTCTCTACCCTGAAAAAAAATTCTCACAATTTCTGCCAAGGAAAGTGCTCTGATACCACTTGTAATATACTAGATATAAAAAGTATGCAGAACAGAAATAAAATGCTAAAAATGGCAGAATAACAATAATATAACCAGTGTAATCTCCACAATAACACAGAAATGATATAAGAACAACAACAAAAATAACACTTTGATTCATAAAGCAATGTTCATGGGCCTCTTCGAGGGGGCAACCTCCAGTCAAGTAGAACTATGTTACAATAATCTCCAAGCTAGGGTTTTCATGCCCTCAACCCTTATTTATACTAAATATGTCTATCAAGAGAAGCATCTAGAGGAAGATCCTTCTAGAAGTGGAAGCTTCTATTAGGTCTTCTTACATCCGCCTTATTCTATTTTATCGAAAGGCCTTATTAATATTGACCTTTATTACATTTGAATATATTGCTCTACCTATGTGCGAGTTAGGACCCTAACAACAACATCTCAGAGTTTGCGAGTTTACAGAAACATAATAAGAGTTAATGAGCGTTTCAACGTTAAACAAAATTAACAATGGATCACTTCACAACTTAGGGTTAAATTTATTGTATATTTAAGTTATTGGAAGGACCAATCACTAATTTTGTAATTAAATTCTCTGATTACCGAAATTTCCTAGACTCTTCAATAACCCAAATCTACAATTAAGTTAAGACTTAATGAGATTGACTGTAGACTAAGATCATCCTAAATCCCAACGTGGAAAATAATGTTCCCAACGTCACACATAATGTGGATGCCGGGATGAAAATGGTGGGTCGATCTTTTTTTGGTCCTGTACTTTTTCCACCAAAGTACGTTCACTTTAGTAGCCACGTGTTGTTAACAAATCCCTTTTTAATTAAGTGGGCACGCATGTTGTTGACGACTCTTTTTTTTTCCTTGTTTTAATGTTTACTTTAGGCCCCGCATGATGTGGAATCTGAATGCCAGGGATGAAGATGGTAGGTACAATTTTTTTTTCACTTTAGTGGTATAAAATATATCTCTTCACGTGTTGTGGACAATTTTTTGTTATCCATGTTTTGAGTAGCCACTTGTTTTTGAGTGCTCTCTATTGAAAAACGTTTTAGTGTTTTGCTAAGTGAGCTTAGCAACACTGGTTGCCATGTCACTGTATATTTTAATTTTGATTCCAAACTCTTGTATGCTTTTCATGCTGCAATGCAGTCACCCTTTGAGTTTCAAGCCCTTGAGGTGAACTTAGATGCTACCTATAATTTAATGGGTGCACCCATCACATAACTGGAAATTGTTTCATATCCAGATTCATATGAACTTACATCTACAGTAGATTTTGTTGGGAATATATCATAATGTTTGATGATTACTATCTAATTTGTTTTTACCTTGACAACTTGTAAAACATTTTTGTAACTTTTCATTGCCAATTAGCAACTATTTCACCCTCTCCATAAAGGATTCTTATTGTTTTTTCTCCTTGACATCGTGTAAACATTTTTTACCTTTTCACCGCCCTTTAGATAGCAGAAAACTATCTCACCTAATCCAGATTGGTGTCCCTTTGTCTGGCAGTTGTGGCAGTCACAAAATGAAGAATTTGAGATTTCTTTTTACCTGAGACTTATTTTGACCCTGACCAAAATATTTTATGACGTAAATTGGATATAGGATACCTATACATGTTTATGTGGTATCGGAAGTTTCCTCTTTCAGAACTACCGTCGGTTCAATTTAGAGGTTTTCTACTATCTTACCTTTGGATAGAGTCCGGAGTAAAAAATGGAGCAAATAAACATTAATCATGGCTTCAAATGAGCGAAAAATGTCAATAAGATTGGAAAGTAAAGCAAGATAATTTAATAGAACTCAAACATGTGAGGTAAAATATCAATAAAAGATGCACAAATAAACTCTAACCACTAAAAAATTATAAAGAAAAATTGTTGTGAGCGAAGGAAAGATCTTCCTCTAATCTCCAGTCACTATAAATTCATCTACAGTGTGATTCATCATGACATTCTATGTTTCAAACTATACCATGGCAATTCTCCAGCTTTACAATTCCACAATCTATGTTAGAACCTTGAGCAGTTTTTATTTGGACTGCAAAATTATAGATCATGTATGGGGCCCAATTATGAGTTGATATTCCTAGCCACTCTTTCTTGAAGGAGCTACCTACTAGTATTTATTTTGAAGCAGTAATTAAAGATCAGTGGTTACACACCCCCAATGTATGTGGATAAGATCATATTTAGTAGTTGAGGGGGATATGTCATATATGGAGAGTAAATATTGAAGGGGGACATATCATATAGGGAGAGTAAGTACATGATTTTTTCAGGTGTTGTTTAAACATTTTAAGTTTTGGTATTTTTTTCAGAAATTAAGCAATATAAATTTGAGTGAAATCACAATACATAAACATATTTATTAAGTTAAAAAACCCCTAAACATTAAAATTATAAAGACTTAACCATTCAAATTTATCAATCCAACATTTTTTCACAAAATTTAAATTAAAACTAAAAAAAATTATTCCAAAACAGAGCCGAATGTTGATCCTTAATCTAGAAAGTGAAATCGTCGAACTTGTACCTACTTCAAAATTCTTATTTACCTCCAAATCTAAATGTGAGTTTTCTTTTCTCACAAATGTTAATGTATATTAATGTTTTCTCCACATTTCATTAACACGTCAGCAACATTGAATGCCTCGATCCTACAAGTGCTTCTCTCACAAATGTTAATGCATATTAATGTTTTCCCCACATTTCATTAACATGTCCCTGGGAAACATTGAATGCTTCGATTCTACAAGGGCCACCTGGTGTTTTAAGTGAGGTTTTCTAGCACAATATCATGTGTTTAGTTACTTCTGGACCCTTTTTATTTAGGTTTTTCATTCATATAAGGAACAAGCTAAATGACTAATTGTCTATTGGTTGTCCAGTCAACATACTATGCTTTGTTGACCATATTATTTATAACTATATGTTAATTCACTGCCTAAGCCAACCCTCGTTCTCTCCATCATTGTTTGTACATGAACCCAAAGAATAATACATGGAATGCATTAATGAAGTTTCGGTTATTATACCTGTCAATAAGCTGGTATATAGCGATGAGTTCGCCATTGACTACATATTAATCCACCTATTAACCAAAAATTTATATGATTTTCTAATGTTACACTTTAGTAATTGATTTTTTTTATTTATTTCAATTATTTAAAAATAAATGGGAAAAATCTTATTGGCTATTCAAACACACCTCTTATTGTCGAGCTGACAGTGATTCATAAATACAAAGTCTCATCTCATTACTTGTAAGTAGCGTCTGATACATGTCACTGCAGATCAGAACCCTTATCAGTATCCTCATGCTGTCATTTGGCAGTCCTGTCATAGCTTGAAGCCACCGTACATAGCTTGAAAGATAGCTTCTTTAGTTGGGGACTGTGATGTGTGCCGACTCCCGAGGATGCCCAGAAGCCACCGTACATAGCTAGGGTGGAGAAAATAGAAGCCAATTGTCGGGGAAACCTTGTGAAGGTCCATGTAGGGTGGTCTATCGTCTTTCAAACATCCAACTTGGCTTATTCCCAACCTCTGTTTCACACTGCAACTCAGGTGAGGCAAAATATGCGCCCTGTTTACAACTATAACACAGTGCAGATTTAATTCAATGTACTTTCATTCCTCTTTGTATAAATGCATGATATGATTTCTACAACACCTGCTAACGCATTCTCTGTCTGTACTTCGTAGCTCTTCAATTTTGCATACAGATATAGGGGACCTTATAATGACAGCCTCAAGTCAGCATTTTGTCCATTTTACTGCGACTATAGCGGATACCAAGTTAGTTTTCTATACGTCCAATTATTTCCCAGCTTAAAAAGTTTCGTCAAAAACCATACATAAATTTATAGTTTATAATGTGGATTCCAGGATGAATTGATGTGGGTGGCTACACAAAGCATCGACCAACGACTCCTTTTATCTTCAGTACATTCAAGCCAATGGAAAGACACCTGGAGCTAATGATGACATTGATGAATTCAATTAGGAAAATAAGCATGTTGGCATTAATGTGCTTCTCTCCAAGGTTATTACTAGTCCGCAGTGCTTATATCAACTGTAATTGAATTTACAAAGCTATCTATACTCGTATGAGAGTGTTTTCAGGATTATTTGTCGGAGAATATATCATTCTTAGAATCATACCAGGAACGTGTTGACAGTTTCATTTGCAGCCTCTTACCTGAAACATCTTATTCACATGTTCAGTACACGCCAAGTTATTAATTCCCATCGACCCATTTTTCTATATTTCTTTTGGGTTGTATGTTGTTGGTTCGTTGGAGGACCGGGCATGGAATTACTTTCATTATGTGGAAAGTGAAGCTGATTGATTGAAGTATGTGTCATTTTGCAAGTGGAGTCATATACAAATCTAATGCAAGTAATATGCAGAGCACGACATCAATGTCATTTTTGGATTTAGCGTATGCCAAGTGCCTGAGCGATGTGTCTAAATTTGCACGGTGTGCAAACGTTGAGGCAACTCCATCCAGACTTTAGGCCTTCACAAAACGACAGGTAGGTACATCAGTGGTTTTTTCTTTGAAATGATGATTAGAAATCCAGAAATGATAGTCAAGCTGTAGATCCAGGAGAGAATTTCCGAAAAGGGTTTAATGAATTTATATGACGTGGGTGCATCCAATGCAGATTGATTATATATTAGGATAGAACCCTATGAATCTGTCATACATGGTGGGATATGGCTCTCTCTTTCCCCAATGAATTCATCATAGAGCCTCATCTCTTCCTTCCATTGTTGTTCATCCCGACGTCATTGCATGCGAAGGTGGGTCTTATTATTTCTACAGCAACGACTCCAATCCTAATCCTAATATTCTGATTGGAGCACTCGTTACTAGATCAATATGATCAATTTCCAGATGATCGAGAAAATTTTCGAGAATCAGAGCCTACGAGGTACATCAATGCTCCTCTCGTTGGCGCGCTTGCATTTTTCAGCTCAAATCCATCTTGATCCTCCCTTCATTCCATGAGAAAAATATGAGAAAAATATCTTAAGCATTCCTTTAAATTGCCTTCATGCAAATTTATAATGTTGCTGCAACTATAATAAATAAACGATCGAAATGGATTTATTGTCTTATTGTATCCACTGGATACGACTTGAAATTGAAATATTGAAGTCTTATTATATTTTACGAGCTGGATTTTTTCTGCTAAAAGCAGGAATGGTTTTAGGCTTAACATGTCATATATGCTCCCACCATGCGACATGATTAAACATTCATCTAATGTGCTTATTCGGATTTCATGCAATAAGATGAGTAGGAATTTATAAATCGGTTGAATGATTGACTGCTCCTACTGTCTGTGTTTTTACTACCACCAGGTCATCCCAAAATTTATAAAATGAAAACAAAACATATAACCATTATTAGTACCTGCCTTCAGCACGACTATAGCAATGAGTTCGTCATTGATAGCCTATTAATTCTATGTTTGACTTAAATTTTTTCTACATTTACAATGTTGGATTTAGGGAAACCTCAATGGTTCTTTTATTAAAATTAAAATAAATTTAAAAACTTTATTTTTCTGTCTTCCCATTGGCTTTTCACTTTAAAGTGTTAGTGCCAGGGTGACAACGAGCATTGATATTTGCAATCTGATCTTGATCAAGTTTTGGATTTGCTTGCTATTGTTTTCAATGTCCTTCATATCTGTAATTAGTGTATTCATTAAGTCTTTGCCTCGTCGTCAGGGCCCTCTATCTCATTCAGAGAGCTTATCCCCTATACCGCCTTCTTAGACTACAGGCTCCAAGAGTGTTCCAGATCTGCATAGCTCCAATTCCTCTTGCGATTAGGCCGCAGATCGTACATCGGGCCATTACTTAGTTGCTGCTGCAGATCGACCCCAGACAAAGCTTCTTGTTCATGTTTTCCAGAGTTGGGTACTAGTGCAGGCTTGGCTCTAGTTTTTGAGGATCCTTCATTAAAAGCAAAGAAGCTGCTACTGTGGATCCTTGAATTCTCATATGTCCGCCAAGAGCCCTCCCACAGACGAATCTTCTCTTGCAAATCTTGCAAACATGCTTGAAGCTCTGTACACATTCTTGCTCTTCCATACTGAACGACAATGAGCTTGGTGGTGCATTTCACCACAAGTAATGTAAGCTAGCTTGGTTGTGGGTTCTTCATATTGAGGTCTTCACTTTGGCCTCCTTTCATAAATATAACTAATAATATAAAAAGTTTTACCATTTTTTATTTAATTTTAAAACCTTATTATAGTTTTAAATCATTATTATTATCAATTTTCAAACATGTCAAAGGACAGGGACTATGCTCCCTTGTAGCTCTTGTTTCTTAGTAACATGGTTTAGGTCACGAATATACCTATCAATAGTATATGTATGATACTTATAATATTACACCTATCAATAGTATATGTATGATATTTATAACCAAATTTATAATATTTTGTTTTCATATCAATAATAATATATAACAATGTCTCACTTTATTTCTTATTATACCCACCGATAGGCTGGAATATAGCGATGAGTTCGCCATTGACTACATATTAATCCATGCATTGACCAAAAAATTATATGGTTTTCTAATGTCACACTTTAGCAATAGATTTTTTTTAATTTATTTCAATTATTTAAAATCCTTTTTGGCAAGATCCCATTGGCTATTCGAATGGACCTGTTATTGTCGAGATGACAACGGTTCATAAATGCAGACATACGGTCTCATCTCATTACTTCGAAGTAACCTCTGCTACATCAATTTTCGAGCTCAACAGGCGTCTTGACATGTCACTGCAGTTGATGCACTACAGATCAGAGCCCTTGTCAGTATCCTCCTGCTGTCATTTGGCAGTTGATGGCTGTCACTGCAGCCGATGACTCATCGTGGCCATTGAAAGATAGCTTGCAGGACGTGATGCGTCCTGAGGATGCCCAGAATCCACCGTACATATCTTGAAAGATAACTTCTTTAGTCGGGGACTGTGATGCGTGTCGACTCTCAAGGATGCCCAAAAGCCACTGTACATAGCTAGGGTGGAGAAGATAGAAGTCGATTATCGGGTAAACTTTGTGAAGGTCCATGTGCGGTGGTATTATCATCCGGAGGAGTCTATAGGAGGTTGCCGCCAATTCCATGGTGCAAATAAGCTCTTCTTTTCGGATCATTTCGACGAGCAGAGTGTCGATACAATTGAGGGAAAATGCAGTGTGCATACTTTCAAGAACTACACCAAACTAGACAACGTCGGCTCCGAATACTATTTCTGCCACTTTGAATACAATGCCGCAACCGAAGGGTTCACTCCTGATAGGGTGGCTGTGTAAGTCAACGAGATCTGCTGTGAAATTTTCGCTTTCGTTTTCGCCTCCCAGGGTTTCAATATGCCGACCTTCGAGATGTGTCTTTAATGAAATGCCTTTGTCTATCTGTTTCTTGCAGGCACTACAAATGTGAAATTCCATACAACCCTGATGTCTTAATGGTTCAATGTGAAGCATGCAAGGATTGGTAGGTTATGTATCTTCTTTGTTTTCTCATTCGATTTTCTGCCGAAATTTTACTCTCACGATAAATGGTTAACTCACGATACAACTTCATGTTACTTTGCATGAGTTATCACGTCCAACGTTAAACCTGGTTGAAAAGTGCGGCATTGTGGCCTCCATTAAAGAGTAATAGTTGTGCTAACTAAAGTTAGCAATAATAGCTTTAAAATCATAACGGAAGCACTAGAATGTCTGATTAATGTCGGGAAACCTCAGTTTAAAGAGGTTCCGAACTCAAGATCATGTCTGAAAGTTAAAAAGAAACAACGAGAAACATGTTAATCTCAAACAGTACAGTGAGACTTACTTTTGGCTCTATACCCAATATCCCTTCTTGCCAATGCATGCTTTTACATTAATCTGATGTTGGCAAGTGGTTGATGTTTATTTACTGCGTGGATACCCAAGTCGCTTATTTAAGATCTGAATTTCATCATGGAACAAGCAAACCCATCTTTTTTGACATTCTAGGTTTGTAACATGCATATTCTCCAGGCGAGTTTGACTTCAAACTAGTAGTGCCTAATTGTATCACGAATATAGGTTAAACGGTCTTCAGAACTGAACGAGGTTCAATTTCTCCATTTTTCCACAAGAGTAAAACCACTTTCATTTTTTCTACATTGCTACAACTCCACATACAGTCATAAGGGTTTAAAATTTTACCAATTACATGGATATCTTGCTAACCCATATCCACAATCATCGCATCTTTCATATCTTGCTAACCCATATATGCAATCACCATATCTTTCATCAATACCACATTGAAGACCTTATTCAAAGGTGCCATTGTTTTTTTTCTCTTTTGTTTTTATAAATATTTTTTATCTACCTGTCAAAATACGGTATTTTTACTACCTGAAGACCTTATTCAAAGGTGGCACTGCTTTTTTTTCCTTTTGTTTCTATAAATATTTTTTATTTAACTGTCAAAATGTGGTAGTTTTACTTCTTGGTGCGGTTTTTTTCCCTTCGTTTTATTAATTTATTGACGTATATAAGTGAAATATATTAGGAAAAATATGACTCTCTATGTGAAATATATAAGTGAAATATATTAAAATATCCTTATAGATAATATTTTCATATCCACATTTATTCAATAAAGAATATCAAATAATCTACAAATTTCATATCCTTACTACAAATTCATTTAAATAACATTTTCATTTTTATTTTTTTTTCCAATAAGAAAATTAACTCAAATTTATATATGTATAAATTCTTTTGCAATGTGGGTAACCTGTTGTTGACAGTGTGAACAGTGTTGGTCAATAAAACAGTCTGATACAAATACGGTGCGGCATCAAAGTTTCATGTACAGTGCTGGTTATGACAACAGATTGTTACAAATCCTGTGCTGCATCAAAGCTGGAAGAAACATCGTGACTATGCCCACAGTTCGGGGGGAGATGCTTGGATGAATAAGATAGACAGTCAATTATATCTCATAAATATGAATTGTATAAGGCCGCTATGTTTCGAAAAGATTGATAGTGGTAATAGAGATCTCTACTCCATTGTCGCTATGAAAAATCGAGAGACGCCCAGCCACTGCATTTAGTGCCCTTTTGGATAAGGCATCCGCCTCAGAATTATGATATCTGGGAACATGCTGAAAGTGAACATCGGTGAAGAGTGTAGCCAGCTCCTTGGTTTGTAGTTTCCAACCCTCAATGTGTATAGAATGAAGCTGACACTTCTGGTTGATCTAGTCAATTATAACTCGAGAGTCTCCAAGGACCAGTAGGTGATTTAAAGACCAGCACGAGGCAAGGTAGAGAGATGCCCACAGGCCCATGAGCTCAGCTTTGTTATTGGATCCCGAACCACAGTTTAAATACCATTTTGTGATTCGGGACGAATTACATTTTCATTTTATTTGTATGAATGTAATTGTACATACCATTAACAATATATTACTCTCTTGCATTATTTTCATGTATTCAGACTTCTGCATTGTTTTCATTTATTCAGACTTCGGCAGGTATTTGCTACCATGTAGCCTTGTTTATTTAGTTTATAATAGGGTTGTTAGTAAAGAATATATTTTTATTGAAGTTTCAGTTATGTACTATGGGTTGGTAGGAAAGAATATATTTTATCAATTTGATTATTTTCTTTTTGTATTAGAGCGTGTTTATAAAAATGAAGCTTAATAGGTCTGGATTTAAGAGTTTTGCATAATGATAATATTATTTTTATATTTTTTAATAATATTTTGTATTAATTGGTATCAAAACTTGTAAGGGAATATATTATTTTTTATATATGATTTATGTAGTCAATATTTAAGGAGATTAGTGTCTTTAAGACTTTCTAATTTTCCTACTACAAGTTTTCATAGCTTCTAAAAGGGATCCACTCTCTCCTCAAACAATAGGATTTGGCTGAAGCAAACACAAAGCCCAATATTTTCATATATTTTGGCTCCTCTTATAGCATTTATTTTATTTTATGTAATCTTCTCTTTTGGGTTTCCTCCACCTCTCAAGAAGTCTCCGTCCACTTACCTACATGCTTTTGTAGCCTTGTTCTCTTTGCCATTTATTTTTATTTATTTATTTTTTTTTTTTTTCTAGCTTTTGTATTTGCAGAAGTTGTATAGATCCTTTTTTGCCTCACATTGGCACCTATCAAAATGGCCATGCTAACCACCGAGTAGACTCTCTCACAACAATAGCAACTTGACCAATATCAATGACCACTGAGTAAACCCTCTCACAATAGTAGCAACATGCCCAATATCAAGAAATCACAAGCATAGCCCCCTCCAACAGCATGAGCATCTATGTTTTGAAGCTCTACAACCATTTCAACTCATTTTCTTGGAAAAGATGTGAGATGCCACGTGTGATAATCTCTTGGATATAGGCTTCCACTTGGAGTTTTCCCTAAATATTATGATATTTACATCACCATGCCTTGCCTCATCCACTCTAGAATACATGAGCCATCACCCACTGACTTTGGTCTCCAATGTGAGGTAGAGACACTCACACCAGTGTCTCTAGTTGTTGGTTCCCCACTGCTACCACAACTATTACCAAAATAATCTTCAAAAATCATTGACATCCAACATGACTAGTGGAAAGGCTTCCAGTTAATACCCACCTCTACTGCAACATCTTACAACCAATCACCTTCACTTCACTTCTCTTCTTTAGGCATTGCCTCACTACCTCCAATCTTTCCCACTAAAAATTCAAAATATTAGCAAACAGGTAGCATGAAGTGTAACGACCCTAGTTGGATAAATGTTTAAGAATTATAAAGTCAAAATTAATTAGGGGATTAATTGTCTTAATAAGGTATTAATTAAACAAAGATTTATCTAATGATATTAATTAAGTAAGTTATCAATTAATTAAAGGTTGTAATTGTGATTAATTAATTAATAATTTAACTACAGATTACATTTGATGACATGAGTGATAAATTTGAGAGATTAATAATATATGTTATTAACAGGTTACGTACCCAAGAAGGGATAACCTGTTAATCTGGAGAAGATAAAACATTAAAGGAAGGATCGGGGAGAGGGACGAGGGCAGGTAAGGGAGTAAAGGCATGAGTCGGTGAAGGAGGAATGAGGAGAGGGAGGGAGGTTTACGAGAGGGCATTCTAGATGAGGGAGTTGGGAGGACTGTTGGATTTGCAGGGAGCAGAGAGTTTATGGCAGTGGCATTTTGATCAGTTGAGGCACCGGATTGCTGGAGGTTTTGGGCACGGAGGCCAGGATATCCATAGATATCTTGGAGCTAGGTAGTTTTCCTAGTTGGCAAGGAGAATAGTAGGTTTGGGCAGTGTTGGTCTGTGTATCAGGTAGCAGGAGGGCATCAGCAAGGCAACAAGGAGACAGAAATTAGCATCAGAACCAGGTAAATTGTTAAATTACGTATTTGTTTTATTCTATTATGAAATCATTACTTGCTGTTAAATTTAAGTTAATGAAGTTGTTGTTATGAAGATCAATATTATGTTAGGAAATTATTATCTCAGTCTATGAAATAAATTGTTTATGAAAGAATGTGATGTTTGAATTTATTTGGCTATTACATTTGGTATCAGAGCGTCTTAGTTCGAAATCTGGGCCTTAGGGACAAAACCCCAACGCTAACTCCAGCCACGCTTAATCTATAAACAAAACACGTCAATTGGCATCTTAGTAGACTGTGTCAAGCAACGTTCAGCTTGACCCAATATGACTGATACAGTATCAGAAAATATACTCAAGGTAGTACCCCTACATTATCCAAGCAAATGGTCTCATATATATCGCAAGCAACTGCTTTAGGCAATACCCTTTAACTGGATCATATATGGCTACTACAGTATCAGTCTGAATATTCAAAGGAACACCCTTTAAAATAGCGGCATTGAACCAGATAGATGAAGGATCACTTCCCATAAAATGGCTACCATTAAAGCAGCCTAATAAAGCTATTAAGCACGAAAAAGAGAGGTGATAACTTAATTTTATTTGAGCAATACTTGTCAACGAGGTTTCAGGTAGAATAGACACCTGAAATCTATGAAAATGTCGAAGGAAGCTTCTAGCCAAGGCTTGAAGTTGGCAAAATTCAATAACTACACGAATTATACTATATAAAATGCAAAAGGACATTTGCAAGATCTTGAAAAGGCCTACTTCATCTCGAACTTACCTAAATGAGGAACTACCAACACGCAGCAGGAAAAAGGAGATTCGGAAGACTTGTATTGCGCGGGAATGGTGTAAACTACTTGCCTGTATTAGCCTCGGTGAATTTTAATAATGAAAAATTTCAGGAACAATAGACCCATACAAATTTTAACCGTGCCAAAGAGAGCAATTTTAACACCACCTAATCTTCATGCAACTATCATTATCCCAAGGGAGAGTTGTCTATTACGCAGGAGAACGGATCTAAACTGTCAGATCTCGGGAAGATACCCGACAGCCGTCGGATTTGCATGGAGTTGCGAGGGAGTTAAGTCCTCGACGACAGGAGGAGAAATCCTGACGAGAGGTGCGGAGGCATCGGGATATCGACGTTCATGAAATCGGGAGTCACGAGGTCGAGGAAGACAAGGCATTTCAAGTCTCGAAATAACGGGAACAATCTGGACCGTCCGTTCGAGGAGACACGTGGCAGAGATCGAACGACCCGTCGGTATATCGGCTACCGGGGTTTTGAGTTGACAGAGGATTTATGTCATCAGAGCATCAAAAACCACGAAACACTGAGAGGCGATCAGGACCGTCCGTTCTTGGGACGCGTGGCAGTGATCGGATCCATCGGGAAAGGTCCCGACAGGAGAACGTCCATCGGGCAATCGAGAGTCGGGAAATCGCGGATCCTGTGGACGAGTAGTCCTTGCAGTTCAAAAACACGAGGCCCGATTTTCCGAAAAGTGGAAAGCCCCGTGGTGGAGGCCAGTTGTCATCACGGATCGGAATATATTGAGTCCCGAGAACATAGCAGCGAGAGTTGCGAAATCGCGAAACGCGATTTCCCGATGGGCCAAGGGACAGTGGGGCCCACGGAAGGGTCAACGGTGGACAAGTGGCAGACTGTATCGCGGATCTGAATATCGCGAGTTCTGTGGACAAAGTGTCCACGCACTATGAAACTGCGAAGTCCGAAACCCCGAAAGGAGGGAAGGTTGTGGTCACGGGGCAATGGTCACGTGGGCTGAGAGCCTAGCTCTTAGGGCTAGCCGAAGTTACCGTGTATCGAAATTCGGAGTTTCGCAAGTCCAGAGGACATGCGCATTTCAGCATAGGAAACCCCGAATCCCGACGAGGAGTATGGCTAAGGTCATATGGTAGGAGGTCACACGGATCATTGGTTTAAATTATCGGGATTTAGGAAATCAGAGTTTCGGGAAATACGATGACGAGAGACGCGCTTTAATAGAACCGCGAACCCCGAAACCGTGACGTAATTAACTTAGCTCTTAAACCTTCTTTAAAACGAATTAATTAACTGATGTTTTAATTAATACTTAATCGTGTCGCAAAATCGGAGATCGGGGTTTCGTGATTCAAATTGCATCGATCATCTGTTACGGAAAACCCTGAATTCTGAATTCTTTAACATTAAATGGAAAAACTCGCAAATTTAAAGTTATATCCCGCTTTAAATAAATTTTAATGGGGCACTGGAAAACTTATATTTTGTAAATTTTAACCATTCGTCATCCAAAAGCAAATGATAAAAGGCATCGCGAATTTTAGAAGTGATGAAACTCTTACTTGAGAAAGACCGAGACCCCGATGGGGAGCCATAAGGCAGCGGTCGCACCAGAGCAGGTCACATGGACCTTGGTATAGCCGGAAAGGGATAACGCGCAAGGAAAAGACGTATCAGATATCGAGGGATCGAGAATCCCATAGACACGGGGTTTATACATTTCGGCATTAGGATGTCCGAACCCCCGACAGGGGACAAGGTTGTGACCTTGTGGGATAATGGTCATATGGGCCAAGAGCTTAGCCTGGAGGGCTAACGCACAAAGTACCGTATCGGGAGATCGGAGATTGGGAGATTGTGAAGACTGAGGTTCGTGACATCGAGGGTCACGAAACCTCGAATCCCGGCAGGGAGTATGACTGCGGTCATATAGGAGAGGGTCGCATGGACCAAAGCATAGCTAGGGGAGGGGCTAAAGCCAGAGGGTAGCGCATTGGCATATCGGAGATCGAGAGTCCGTGAGGACAGGGAACTCTCGGCATCGGGCATAAGGAAACCCCGAAACCCGAAACTGAGTCGGGGAATTTAACAGTTAGGTGCAAAAGGAAGTGGGCAATACGGGAAGACAAGGTATATGCATACATATACACACATCTAACTACATGCATATACACAGATGAATAAATTTATAAATACAAAAGAAATAAACCGAAAGCAAAACACTGAAATCCGTACAGAACTGGATTTACAAACAAATCATTTTATTTCACACTGCAAAGGAGGAAATTACCATTTATCACCAAAGTATAAGGAGGTTCATGCAATTTCTTGACTCGATCAACTCCACGTTCTTCACGAAGGTACATAATCTGTGCACAAGCTGGCGGACTGAATCGTACCTCTTACCATACCTGAGAGCGAACTTCGCAAATTGTACAGACTTGGGATTGGTTCCCAACATTTTGAAGAGACCGGACTCCAGGTCCTAGATCTTGTCAGTGACCATATCAATATACTCTATTTCTACAAAACGAACTGGCAGCAGATACAGCAATGGCCAGTGCTAGCAAGGTGCTCAGCACAATGGCGAGGATGTGAGCCATGGCAGGGGAGATTCTGGAAACCTCTGAGGAGAGCAAAGGCAGATCTGTGGTGGAGAAAGAATGACGCGAGGAAAGTCCCAGTGGATGAGAAGGTGGAGGCAGAGGAAGGACGCGTAGGGATTCGAAGAGCTGACAGGTGTAGAATTTTGGGGTTAGATATGAGGGAGCTTGAGGAAGCCAGACGAGAACGTGGAATCCATGCGTGCCCGAATCCATGTGCGTTCGTTTATTATTTTTATATTTTAAAGTGTAAAAATAATTTAAAGTAAATTGAATAATTTAGTATAAATAATTTATTTATATATATATAAAGGTCAAGTTAGTATATTAAAGTAAAGTTAATTTGGGTTAAATTAGTGTAATAATAATTTTAAATTAATTATTTTATTTAAGTGTAAGGTTAATCTACCTTAAAGATTGATGTTAACCAAGTTTAGACGCTTAATCCTAACCCAAACCTAGCCAATCCCCTAATGGAGTAATGTATGTTTATAGACAAGTAAAGAAAACTTACGCCTAACCCTGTTTCTAAGTTTAAGTAGCACCAATTTGACACGTCCTGGAACTCACCCTGACAACTTTGGGGTGATGCAGGTTAAGACATACAAGATGGTTAAGACTCGCAGGGGTCGAGGTAGGGGAGCGTCGTCATGGGCACCGCCGACACCACCAGCGCCACCACCACCATCGCCCGAACTAGCCCTCATACTGTGCTCGTTGGAAGCCATTAACGAGACTTTAATGGGGCGCCAACCGGCAGGGACAGAAGTGGAACCCCCACCGTCTGGAGCGGGTAATCCAGAAGCGTCACGAGATTCAGGGGGAGGACCTCCACCTAAAGACATCACGCGAGAATTGCAGAAGATCAAACTTCCGGAGTTTGCCGGGGGTCGCGCCATTGAACACGCGGAAGCATGGTTGGAAGGCATGACAAGGTGTTTCGCCTTAAGGGGCTATGCGTCCAACTCAAAGGCAAAGATCACAATTTTTCAGTTAAGAGACAGCGCCTTGAACTGGTGGTGCAACTTGGAAAGACAACTACACCTTACCCCAGACACAGTATCTTGGGAACTTTTCAAGGAGAGGTTCCAAACAAAATATCTACCATCTTACTATGAGGAACAACAGGTAGGGGCATTTCATGCCTTAGTACAAGGAAACAAAACTGTAGAAGAATATGAGATCAGGTTTATGGAACTGGTCAAATATGTTTCATATATGGACAATGACCAACGACAGGCAGAGCGCTTCGTCTATGGATTGAACCTGAAGATAAGAGCTATGGTGCGGATGTGGAAACCGTCTTCAGTGGCGGAGGCAGTGGAAAATGTGCGATATGCAGAAGAACACATGAACTTAACCGGGGGTACAAGACCGACATTTCCGCATCGCCCTGGATTCATAGGAAAGACCCCGAGGACATTTCCTAGGGGAGGGGGCTCAAGACCACCACCATATGGTAACAGGGTCGTGCCAAGGACAGTAGCTGCCGGGATTTCAATGGCAGCTAGTGCAGCATCT
>SNQJ01S0199803.1:1573-17037 GCA_010110895.2 Picea sitchensis | reverse complement strand
TGTGATTCAGTTAAGGGAGGAGAGTCGATGGATTTCCAATAGGAAATAGACATGACACATGTCGAGGCACCTTCATCAATAACTTTTCTACAAATGTTCTTGTCGGAGACAACAACTTGTATTTGAAATGCGAGTTGAGGGGGTAACCTTGGAATGTGATCTTCCAAGTCAAATATTATTAAATTTGTATCCGTAGGGTTGATTCCACTGATAGCTTTCAACAATGCCTTTCGTTTTGTAGGAAAACTTTGACGGACTTCGAGGGCTAACATCACAGGCGGTGCTTGTGCCAGGTCTTCTAATATACTGTAGTTCTAGGAAACACACGCATGAGGATTGAAAGAAGACTTTCGAACCATGCCCTTGGGAGGAGGGCGAAAGACTATATCAGGGTTCCTTCCTTCGATATGAAGAGGACCATTGTAAGGTGGAGCCGAGGGAGATTGTTGAACCAATAAAGGTGGTATATCGTCAACTTTATTCTTGGAGGAAGGGTAATCTTTGGCACGGGTGGTAAGTGTGATGTCATTCTTCTTTAAATCACCGTTACACATAAGTACATAGGAAGTGGTGGAGGAAGAAGGTTGATCATGGATGACCAATTGAGCCTGTTGTTGAGAAGGGAAGGGTTGAGACAAGACGACAGGGGTTGGAGTTTTTGGGGTCCCTTGGAGGAACATCGTGACCTCAGCATGTCTCGAACAATCCTTTGTGTAGTGATCATCACCACAGATAAGGAAAGGATTGCGGGTTGTTATTCTTATCCTCCTTATTCCTACCCTTCCCTTTTTTAGATTTATTCTTACCGATAGGAGTCGATTGAACGACGTTCACTTCAGAAGTTTTACCAGTGGGAGGGGTGGGTGTCGGAGCAATTTGAACATTAGAAGCATGGGATTTGGGCATGGTGTGAGAGGTCTATGCAGATTGAGGTTGGGCATGGAAAGTACCTATCACACCATCAATGACATGAGAAGTTGTTGAGGTTGTTGAGGTGGTCGTGGTAGAAGGTCGAGGTGCATCAGGGAGAAGATCGTAAAGAGTACCCGTTTGTGAATAAACGAGATCGAGATACTGGGAACACCTGATCACCTATTCTTACGTGACAACTCCACCCATAGAAATGTATTTATATATGTGATTCACGAAGAATTTCGTGAACCATTCTGCCAATAACTGATTGAGAAGGTCGAATTTGATTAGACATCGTCTTCATCTCCACTCATGAATGTGATCAGAGATATGAGTGGCTTTGCTTTTCTTGAAAGAACTCAAAATTTCAGTCCCCATTTCATAACGGATTGGCAACTGGTAGTGAGTGAGGAAATCCATAGCTAGGGTGTTGAAATTGGTGAAGAAGCCTCATGGTAATTCTATATACCATTTGGCACCTGAACCTGTGAGAGTTCGTTGAAAAAGGAGTAACTGAATGGAGTCATCCATCAAAGAGTTTGATGAACACCAAAGGTGGAAAGTATTTACATGATTGTTCGGGTCTTCTCCAGGTTTACCATTGAATGTAGGAATGTCGAATGGTAGTTTGGTTGGTATGACAGGCCAATGAGAAGAGTGACAGATAGGGTCATTAAAAATTCTAGACAGATCGAGGAAGTCCAAAGTGGAAAAAAAGGGTAACTGTCTATTCACATGAGGGTACTAGTGACTTTGGGGAGGAAGTCTCATCGGTATACCAGTAGGACCATAAGCATTTTGCATATAATGCAAAGATCCGAGTAAAGTTGGTTGTTGGTGTGGAGGAATGTAGCCTGTGGGGTTGGGTTGGTTAGGGATTTTCCCTTGGAAAGGAGTACTGGACTGAACATTCAAACCCCAAGTGGGATTCAAAGAACCTAGATATGGTTGACCATAGTTCGAGGGTATCGAAACACTAGTTTGAGAAGGTTGTCGCCCAGAGGGTTGTGGGTTAGCTTGAAGGTTCCAAAGGTGAGCTAACAAGTTTGATGCATTTGGTCCAGATTGTGAATTACAAGTTCCAACCTGAGGGTGTCCTCCATAAGGAGGAGGTGTCCCAATTTGAGCGTGACCCTCAGATTGAGGTTTCCCCCCAGCATAAGATTGCCCCCCAATGGGAATATGGTAACTGGAAGTGAATAGATGATGAGTGCTACCAATTGGATTGGAGCCACTAAGGCTAGATCCACCATGAAGAGGTGGATAAGACCCTCCAGAGAGGACTTGGGAAGGCATGGGAACATAAAAAATAGAGGTATTATTCCCAAGTGGTACTCCGGATGGATTTGGGTATGGATGGCAGCAGAAGGATTCAAAGCATGATACTTAAGAGGAAGAGAAGGGGTAGGTCTAGCGAAACATGGTGTACCAATGGGAGCATGGTTAACCACTATATTCCTGGAAGGAATAGTCATAATACGAGGAAGAATTGTAGAGTGGGCCATTTGAAAAGGGATGGTTGAACTAGGGCTAATTGACTGGGCTTCTGAGCCAGCAAAGAGATAGGCAATTGTACTAGAAAACTGACCTAAGGAGACTGTGAGGATGATAGATGTCTCGGGTAGCTCAGGGATGGCAGGTATATCTTCTCCTGGCCCTGATCCATAAAGGTATCGTACTGTACGAGGTGGGATTCTAATTATGTCAGTAGTCTAGAAAGGATCGTTGGCTCCAGAAGGTCTGGTTAGAGTTCCAGAAGAAACAACAACAAGTTCCCTGACATAATTCATCTGGAGAAAACGTATTTCATATCTAGGTGGGATGCGGAAAGCTTCCATAGAATCGGAAATAATTCATAAAATTTCCAAAGAGGCTAAACCTTCCTCTTGTGTTACGTTGGTATCCTGGACTTCACTCTGTTGAGGAGATCCCTCTGATGTGTGAGGGGGTATAGGGGTAGATTCTTCCATGTTTTCCAGTGGAAGTCCCTGTACCCTGCGTGAATGATGGGGAGGGTCTATGTTAGCGAAACCAAAAAATCCACGAATAAAATCTATGGCCAACTAAGTAAACAAACAACACACACTAGTAAAATCTAGGAATCAAAACCAAGCAAACAAGACCTTCCTATTTCGAAGTCACTAGTTGGTGATGAAATCCAACGTCAAGACAAGAAGGGGTTGGGCTAGGGTGGAAAATTTACGTTGATGACCTGCTTAATGGACTTACACCTTGGTGAAATCTCCCACACATAATCGTGGGTATACCCTCCAACGATCCCAAGTGAGTCTAGCCAACATCGATTCTAGGTACCGTGGAGACATTCCCCTCCACAGTCACCTTGTGTAATACCCTAAGAAGATAGCCTACTAAAGTTACCACAATCAATAGTGATGCCTGGGGGAATAGTCGATAGTCCAATCCACATGCAAGGGCAGGGTATCGAGCCCAAAATCAATGTGAGAGGCTTCCACTCATCATTGTGGGTATACCTTCAAGTGACCCCCATAATACATGCAATCTCTACACTAAGATCAACAAAGCAGGGTGAGTGACTTTGCCAGTCTCAATGCAACCTCAGGTTTGACCCTTGTGTGAGAAGGGCTTCCCAGGACAAAATGTTGCAAATGGATTTGGACACTCCCTATCACAAGATACTATTGTGTGTTTTGTACTTTGGAGAGTGTGTCTCACTGTCTATTCCAAAGCCCTAGCCTAGCTAATGTTGGTGTAAAAGAGCCCTAGAAAAATTTACTAGTTGAATTTTAGAGTTTCGCAATATTATTAAAAGTTGTTGTTACTCAAGAGGGAGATAGGAATGAAACAAATGTTATGTGAGACTTTGACCCAAATTCCAATAACGTGTAAATAGAAATGAATGATGCAGACTTTCATTCGATGAATTCTATCTACAATAGGGAGACAGATTTTTTCTGGAACAATGCAAACTACGATGTATAATTCCCTTTTTTGAATGTAGTACCAAACAATCATTAACAATGTAATCTCACTATTTGTTCTCTTTCAATATTTCAAACGCCAATATTTTCCGAATAAATGATTGCTTAAAAGACTAAAAAGACTTTAATTTTTTCCTTTCCGGAAACCAAAAACGGGGATGGAACTAAGAAAGGATAAGCAATCAATGAAAACAAAACACTCAACAAACACCCAAATCGATCTTTCAATGGAGATAAAAATAAAAATTGACAAGAAAATGTCTCTTCAAATATGAACAAGAAATGTTTTTCTAATCATTAAGCAATCCAGAAGATGCAACCAACTTACAAATCCAAACCCAATCCAAAAGATTTGATCAAGCAAGCACTCGGATGCAAGTCTAGACATTATATCCTTATTGATACAAACAAAGATCGGAAAAAGATCAAAAGAGAGGCATTCGATCTCCAAAATCAATCAAGATCAAGTTGAAACAATCAGAAGCAATCAAGAACTGGTATTAAAAACCGTTTTCTAGCTGCTTGAAGAAAAAACTGGGAAACAATAGAGGTCAAGACCCAATTCAAAAAGTTTTCAAACATTGCCTTAGGCAAGTAGTATAGCACAGTGCAGAAATGAGTGGTTTTTGCAGGCCAATAATCATTCAGGTCATGGAAATCCCGCACTGAAACAAGCCACTAGGGTGTAGAAATAGAAGGTTTCTGTGATATACCTGTAAGATGAAGTGCGCAAATCTTTCACAAAAAGAAAATTTTTCAAAAAGGACAAAGGGTCTCAATAAAATTTTAAACCCAATGAGTTTAATTGGATCTCCCACAAACTCATAGACTGAAACAAAATGTAAAAGACAAGCTATGAGAAAATGGTCAACAAAAAACCACAATCAAGTTGTACTTCCCCAGTGAAGTTGCCAATTTTTTTAACAGGTAAATCAGTAGATGCAGACATGACCTAATCCCCCTAGATCCACCTGGATCTAGAACAAAACAAGATGGAACAATATGCTTTCCCTAGGTTTCAATCATTAAATTTAACTACCAAAGAAGGGATAGATAACATACCTTCTGAATCACTTCCTTATGCCTTTATTGATCCTGCCTTACTCCGATGTTCCTATGAGATCAGATCTGCAATAACACAAATCAAACAACGTGAAAGCAACAATAGTGAAATTCAATGACGACCTAAACATGTGATCAAGGAGTCATGTAATAAAACATCAATCATTTTATGGGAAAGAGACATACCACTGTATTATATTAATGAGAGGTAGAAGATACAACTGAATCAACTTGATGTCACAAGTTCTCTTTCAATGGCCCTTTGTTCTGACACACACATACATTTGCTTCAACATTCGCATGAAGAATTTTCACAAAAGCTTGAAGGGTGAATGGAGACCTCAAGCATCACTTGAAATGGGATTCTTCACACAGTCTTCAGCCTATTCTTTCTTCAACCTCTATACTTCTTTATGCGTGTACCTCTAACCTTTTCCATGAGAAGCCTATCATTATATAGGAAAAACTGAAGTGGTTAAAGAGATGAGGATGATCCCATCAAATCAGAGAAGTCAGTAGGATCGTAACCATATGGATGCCACCTCATATTTCCAGAAGATTCCACTTCTAAAAGCTACTAGAACCTCTTTCCTCTTTTAGTTTTAAAGTGCCACCGCGACCTGCCTATATAGCAGCCTGCGAAAATCCCGCAGGCTGGCTATAGTTCTGCCTACGGAAATCATGGATTTCTGCACTGTGTAAAGGGAGCGGCCTGCAGTGTCATTCCAAAAATGCATCTTGCAAGGGTGGAAAGAGGTTTCTTTTCTTAGGCAAAAGATCATATTGGGAACCTGAACACATGTTTATGTAACCATCATCAGGGTGACCAAAATAATGTGTAATATAGGCGGCTCAAGAAAGCATGCATGGAACATCCAGACCTCGGTACTCACCCCTTCATGGGTATCTCCCTACCTTATCGCAAAGAAACCTTGAATTGGAGGATTTTAAGTACCCTAAACAATCAATCACTAAGTTTTCAAATAATGACAAAGTGATAATGGGATTTTTTTTTATACCTACCTCAAAAAACCCAACTTAGATTAAAATAATTTTCTTTTCCCCTCTTGTGGATGATTTTAGTGAGCTATTAGAGTTTTGTTTAAAAAAAAAATTGAGATTGGGTTCAGGAACCAACCTCATTTCTTAAGGGTGTGAAAAAGGGTCTAGAAAATGTAAGTCCCTTATGATTCTTCGAGATCACTTATGGGAATAGGGAAAAGAGAATACTAAGACTCAAATGAACTTGTGAACACCTATGGCTATGTGAAAGTTGTTGTGTGAAAGAAGTGTATGTGAAAAAAAAAGTGTTTGTAATTGCATCACATGGATGTCATGGGGTCCTTTACTATTGATTACAAACACAAAATTTGTACAATCCTTTTGAAATTGGAAAATTGATCCCTAGGTTGTAAAATATGTGGACATGTGGGGTCCTTATAAATCCTTTAACATTACAAAGTGTTTTCTTACAAAAATGAAACTATCCTAGATTGCATGATGATGTGGACATTTGAGGTTCCTACAATAGTTTATCTCCTATCTTGTAAAGAAAACTATGCGATGTCAAGATGGTTGTGGCCTGACCTAATGATTGATGTGATTTGAAAAATGAGCAAGCATGGAAACCAAAAGACAATATGTGCACATGTATGGGTTCTTACCTCATATTATGATTTTTGTCCTATGTTTTTTAGATGCAAGGGAGATGAAAAAATGACTTATACAACATGTTTTGATTCACCAAGATCACTCGAGAGAGTGTGAGGTGAAGATCATAATAGGAAATGAGTAAGAGGTTTTCTTGGTCCTGAAAGAAAACAAATAGAAACTGATATGGTGAAAAAACTCTAATTAAGAATTTAAATGCATAACTAGCCATCCATGTGGTACGATAATCAAAATATTGGATCCTTTTGTTTGCGCTAATTAACCTAGATGATCTAATTGACTTGGCAAGAATGAAACTTAAAATAAGAGGCGTTCAAATTTACAAAGTGAAAAAAATGAAAAACTAAATACCAACAAAGGAAGGGGGATGTGGGCCACCCTTAGCCTAGGACAAAAGTTGAACAACACAGTTTGATGACCAATATGTGTGTTGAACTGCACTAACAACATGAAACTTGAACATAGTGACGACTCTAATGGAGCACCTCGGCATGACTGTCTCTTTGAAATGTGCACAGATTCTGCAAAACGATTTAAAACAAGAAATTTGATGGATTTAGGAGTGTTGAGGGCGAAATTTCCCAAATTGGACATCGATAAATACTAGTTGGGAGACATGCAAAAATAGAGAACTAATAAAGAAAGTTCTAGTTTCCTACACATGGACAATTGAAGTGAATAACCTCGGTGGAGTCATCATCTATAATGGGATAAATTGGGTACAGGAGTGCCAAATGTGAATCCAAATGTCAATGTAGAGATTCAATGACGTCAAAGTTTGATTGAAAGTTGTGTATGTATGATAAATACATGAAAATAAATGGGAATGAATGCATGGATATATGCATAAGTTGTAAACACAACAAAGAATTAAAAAACTCAGGGAATAGTTACCAATCGACAAGGTTTTGTATTGATAACAATGGAGAGGTAGGAAGAGTGTAAGTGGTATCTCTCATGCCTCCTTGGGAGGGTCCTTTTCCTTTATAGTAGGAACTCTCTCTTCTTCTCAGATGCAAGTGGTGAAGTGAATTGTTGAATTGAGCTCTCGAGTGTCAAGGAAATCAATCTTTTTGATAGCTTGAGCTATGGTTGACCAGGTGAAATATGAAGTGGAAAATGGGTGGTCTAGATCATAATTCGCTAGAATAACTCTACATTATCTGTGTCATGTGTAATGCATTCCCCGAACCATGCTTACATATATTTTTTACCAGCTTGATTTTATCTTGCTTCAAGTATGAACATGAATTATCTGAAGCAATGGAATATTAGAAACATTAGGGTAAATTAAACATGTTAGGTCAGATTTGTGGCTGGCGTGACATTGTTGCAAGTTGGTGATTTCAATGTGTCCACTCTGCCCAATATTTTTCATCGTTGCATGGATGGCGTGGATCCTAATATGAATGGTTGTGCTAACACACTGTCCATGCTAAAATGTTTATTCAATGTCACATGGATTTCACTGATTGCACCAATTCTATGTTAATCACTGTAGATAACCTTCTGAATTGATTTGATGTTGCTAGGTGAGATTTATTAACACTTAAGGATATGAATTCTTGATGTATGAAACTGAGGGATTTTACAGTGATAGATTCTATTGCTTGGTGATAATATTTTGGTGATAACACTCAGAAAATTGTTTGTTGGAGGATCTTCGGAAGTAGGGTTTTGCTCAGTGAGGCGTGTTGCAATTTTTGAACAAGGGATCAATTTCAAAGAACATTGTTTCAGGTGGTTATGGGTAGCATGTGCACATGGGCCTTGTCCAGAAACACTTGTATAAGCATACAAAACTCATTTACGCCATTTAGTTTTGATTTTATGCCCCCAGACCAAATTATCAACATGTCCTTGAATGGCTTAAGGAGGTGAGTTTCAACTCACCATAAAACTATATCTAGACCTATGATGGATGAGCCACTATTTGTGTTGGAATCCTAACACCGGATTGCAACTAGGGGTACCCCCCTTATGATTCCATTCCTTGAAAAACCATTTCTTGGAGGATCTCCAGAGCTATGGTTTTTCTCAGTAGGGCACAATGCAATTTTTGAACAAGGGGTCAATTTTGAAGAACACCATCTCAGGTGATTGTGGGTAGAAAGGTCATGTGGGACTTGTCAAAAAACACTTGCAGTAGCTTACAAAAATTATTTATACCAATTTTTTTGGATTTTATGCCCCGAACCAAATTGTCAACATGTCCCTAAATGGCTTGAGAAGGCAAGTTTCAACTCTCCATACAACTCTAACTGGGCCTCTGATGTATGAAACATTAGTTGCATTGGATTATTGACAACATATTATAGCTACATGCACCCCTACCTTGTCATTTAATTGCGCAAAAAACTATTTTTTGGTGGATCTTCAAAACTAGGGTTTTTCTTTGTGATGCATAGTGCAATTTCTGAATAAGGGGTCGATTTTGAATAACACTATGTCGGGATATTATGGGTAGAGTGTTCACATGGGCCTTGGAAAAACACACTTGCGGGAGATTATGTAACTCAATTGTTCCGCTCAGTTTGGATTTTATTCCCTTAGACCAAATTGTCAACATGTCCTTGAATGGCTTGAGGAGGCAAGTTGCAACTCACCATAAACATTTAATTGGGCCTCTAATGGAGGAAATATCATTTGTGTTGGACTCCTGAAACTAAATTACACCTAGGGGTACCCCGCCCCTATGATTCTATTGCAAAAAATAAAAAATTGTTGGAGGATCTCTGGATCTATGGTTTTGCTCATGAGTGAGGCATAGTGCAATTTCTGAACAAGGGGTGATTTTGAAGAAAATTGTATCGAGGGATTGTGGGTAGCATGTTTTCATGGGCCTTGGCCAAAAAAAATTTCAAGAGCTTACGAAATTCATTTATTCCACTTGGTTTGGATTTTATTCCCCCATACCAAATTGTCAATGTGTCGTTGAATGGATTGAGGAGGTGAGTTACAAACTGCCATAAAACTCTAACTAGGCCTCTGATGTATGAACCGTCTATTTCATTGGAATCCTGACACCGGATTACCATTAGGGGTACCCATACCTTTTGATTCAATTTCCTAGAAAATCATTTTTTGTAGGATGTTTGGAACTAGGGTTTTTCTCAGTGAGGCACAGTGCAATTTTTGAACTAGGGGTTGATTTTGAAGAACATTGTGTTAGGTGATTGTGGGTAGTGTGTTAATGTGGGACTTGTCCAAACACACTTGTGCGAGATTATGGAACTCAATTATGTAGCTATTTTTGGATTGTATTCCCTTAGACCAAATTTTCATTATGCCCCTAAATGGCTTGAGGAGGTGAGTTGCAACTCGCCATCAAAATTTAATTGGGCCTCCAATGTATGAACCATCAATTACATTGGATTCCTGACACCGGATTACAGCTAGAGGTACCCATCCCATGTGATTATTTTTCCTAGAAAAATGTTTTTTGGAGGATATCTGGATCTAGGGTTTTTCTCAGGGAGGCATAGTGCAATTTCTAAACAAGGGGTCAATTTTGAAGAACACTATGCCAAGTGATTGTGGGTAGTGTAGTCACTTGGTTTTTGTCCAAGCAAACTTTCATGAGCTTGCGAAACTCAATTATGCCACTCGGTTTGGATTTTATTCCTCTGAACCAAATTGTTAACATGTCCCTAAATGGCTTGATGATGTGAGTTGCAACTCGCCATAAAAATCTAAATGGGCCTCCGATGGAAGAATAATTGGTTGCATTGGAATCCTAAAACCATATTTCAACTAGGGTTAGTTCTCCCCTATGATTCCATTGTTGAAAAACCATATGTTGAGTATCTTCAGAACTAGAGTTTTGCTCACTAAGGCACAATGCAATTTTAGAACAAGGGGTTGATTTTAAAGAACAATGTGTTGGGAGATTATGGTAGATTATGGGAGATTTCACATGGGCCTTGTCCAAACACGCTTGTGGGAGATTATATAACTCAATTATGTCGCTCATTTTGGATTTTATGCCCTTGGAACAAATTGTCAACATGTATGTGAATGGTTTGAGAAGTCAAGTTGCAAATCACCATAAAATTCTAAATGGGCCTTTGATGGATGAACCATTAGTTATATTGGACTCTTGACACCATATTACAGCTATGGGTACCCCTTCATTGTGATTCCATTTCTTGAAAAAACATTTTTTGGAGGTTCTTTAGATCTAAGGTTTTATTGAGTGAGGCACAATGCAATTTCTAAACAAGGGGTCGATTTTGAAGATCATATCATGTTATTTTACCTTATTTTCTCATCATGGAGATATTATGCACACTTTTTGGAGTGATATTATGGATTATTTTCTTATTTTGGTGGTTGTTTCATGAAACTAGTGTTTCTTCGTGGATAACAACTTGGTATAGTAAGATGTATTTTCCAAGTATTTATGGTTTCTTCATGGCATTTAAGTAAATGATTTATTAAAGTGGTAATAAGTGCATGTTTTAGGGAATGGAATGAGAGATATGGATAAGTGGGGAGTAATACAATATATATCATCAGCTCACCTTGTTATAGTAGATGTTATTTGTAACCTATGGATATAATGCATATTTTTTTGACATGTGCATCAAAGGAATGGGGTTTCTTGTGTTAAGAAGCCACATATACTTAGCTAATTGCATTGATGTTGATGGTGGTTCCTTATATGAGTAATAGGAATATCCACAACCATGATTTTCTTTAAGGAATCCATTATTGGGATGTGGTTATGCTAGAAAAGAGGCCTATGTTCCAGTAAATTGGGTTGTAAGCATGTAAAGCATTTTTTTGTTTAGGAAATAGCTCAAGCGCCTTGTGAAGGATGTTTTGAGAACTCTTGGAGTATCTAGGAGGATTCCTTGTCAACCAGGTGCACTGGATCCCTAGAGGGAAGTGGTAATTCCAGATGGGTTGTGTGCAATAAAGGTGGATCCCTTTCCTTGGGTGGTGTAGGTTGTGAGAAACATAATGGAACCTAGGTTTTAAGGCTACTGTGTGTGGAGATTGGATAGCCAGGAGAGTTGGATATCCTTGTGGACACATATATTTATCTCGGGGATGTTATGTTATTGAGAGAAAATKAATAGCAAYGCATATGGCTAGGAGGTTCATCCTTCGTATGCAACAAGTTGGTTTACTATTAACATGTAAGTGTTTATATTATGTTCTTATGTTATTCTGCTATGTAAATATTTTAATATGAAKGCTATGTGTTTATTTTCTACTTCAAAAATGCATTCATGTTTTAATATRTGTTTTAAGATCCATTTAGAAATTTTGTATCATTCAAATAGTTAAATACGTGTCTGATCCATAGTTGGYARGCTACAAGAAATTAAGTTAGMAGTAAATCGGATTTTGAATATGTTTTATACATGTAATGTTTCTCAAMTATAGGCTGGGTAAGTTACATTCCTAATCAATAGATACAATGTGTGTGAAACCCACAAGGATACTAGTAAACACAAGGACAAGTATTTGAAAGAGCTTGTATATACTATATATACATGTCTACACAATATATTATAGTAGTAATTTTATTTTGAATTTTCAATAGTATTTATATTTTTAAATACAAACATGTTACAACAAGACATACAAAAGCAAGGAAAGACATGGCAAGGAAAGGAAAGACAAGGAAAGTAATGACAAGAAAAGACAAGGAAATACATGGAAAGGAAAGACAAGGAAAGTAATGACAAGAAAAGACAAGGAAATACATGGAAAGGAAAGACAAGGAAAGTAATGACAAGAAAAGACAAGGAAAAACATGGAAAGGAAAGACAAGGAAATACAAGGAAAAGGAAGGCAAGGAAAGACAAGGCAAGGCAAGACAAGGAAAGGTGAGGCAAGTCATGGAAATGCAATACCTAGTCCTAAATCTAGACATTTCCTTTCCATGCCTTGCCTTTCCATGTCTAGCCTTTCCTTGTGTTTCCTTTCCTTGTCTTTCCTTTCCTTGCCATGCCTTTCCAAGATAAGGCAAGGCATGACAATACATGGAAAGGAAAGACAAGGAAAGGAAAGGAAAGGTAATATATGGCAAGGAAAGGCATGTCAAGTAAAGGATACACATGTCAAGGAAAGGCATGGAAAGGAAAGGAAAGGGAAGACAAGGTATAGGTATATTATAGGTCATGGTATAGGTGTAATTGAAGGGAAATAAAGGAAAGGGAATACAAGGTAAGGAAATGCAAGGACATGAAATGGCAAGGAAAGGAAAGGAAAATAATGAAATGGAAAGTCAAGGCATGGAAAGACAAGGTAAGGATAGACATGGAAAGGAAAGGCTAGAAATCAAAAGGAAAGGATAGACATGGCAAGGCAAGGTCTAGGCCTAGGTCTAGTTCTAGGTTTAGGTCTAGTTCATGATCTAGGTCTAGGTCTAGGTCTAATCCTGTTTCATGGTCAAGGTCTAAGCCAAGGTAAGGAAAATAAAGGAAAGGCAAGGAAAGGAAAGAAAATGCAAGGCAAGGAGATGCAAGGAAAGACAATGTCCGGGAACGTCAAGGTAATTCAAGACAATACAATACATGGAAAGGTAAGGAAATGCAAGGTAAGACATGGAAAGGCGAGACATGGAAAGTCAAGACATGGAAGGGAAATACATGGCAAGGAAAGGCAAGGCATGGCAAGGTACGACAAGGAAAGGAAAGGAAAAGAAAGGAAATGATAGACATTAATGAATGGAAAACTAAACAACACTCTTATTTCTTTTAATTCTCATAATTATTTGTGATTGTGTTCATATAGTGTTTTGTATGTTGGAAAAAATATTTATGCACTTCATGATGCACCTATAGGAATACCTTTTTGAGCAAAGTTTCAGATGACTTACCCTTGGATCTTGTATTTGTTTTTCTATTCAAGATATTTTAATTTTACAATAGCATAGTTTTTCCTTTTTGGGATAATGATGAACAAGTTTGGTACATGATGCTTAATGTGGTGTAATAATAACCTTTAAAGATTGTTGACAAATAAACTTTTTAACCTAATTTTGTTTTTCACACATAATTCACATATACATGCTCACATTGTGTATCATTAAGTAATTATGTAATGAACTCATAAATTTACATTATTTTACTCATATTCATGATTCATTTCATACATATAATGGGTTTATGATGAATCTAGTTTTAAGGACAAAATCTGAGTTCATATGAGGACAATGGATGGAAAATGGATGTTGTTGTTTTAATTTTCATTTCACATATTACATCATTGAAAATACAAGGAAATAATATGAAAGGCTGGACATGGAAAGGAAAGGCATGGAAAGGAAAGACATGGAGTTGACCTAGAACCAGACCTTACCTTTCCTTGACTTGCCTTGACATGGAAAGGAAATGCATGGAAATAAATAGAAAAGACCTAGACCTAGACCTAGACCCTCTCAACATGTCTTTCCAAGGCAGTGTAAGGAAAGGCAAGGAATGGAAAGATAAGGAATGGAAAGACCTATACATATACCTAGACCTATGTTAAGCCCTAATATTGTCTCATTACCCCTTAATTGGGGCATATTATATTAGTAATGTTATTTTATTTATGTCTGCTTTAGGCCATTAGTTGTATTTATACCTCCTAGTCTCCTATATATACCAAGGAGACATTGTCACTTTGAATCATCTTGTACTTGAACATTTAAGTGGGGTAAAAAGAGTTTCCCCCCTTGAAGAGGATTATTATCTGAAATCATCTCTTTTTAAAGGCGTTGAGTACTTTTTCTGAGGTTTTTCTATGCTATATTGATATTTGGTTCTTAACATATGGTATCAGAGCTCAAGGTCTTGGGGTTTCGTTGCTACCTATGAGACACCTTGGAATTTTATCTATAAATTTCTTTATAAAAAATTTCATAAGGAACGGCTTGGAGGATATTTAGTAGATGGATCAAGGTACGTTGGGATCAAAATTAAGCTCTTGAGGCCTTATACTTTCATATATACAACCTGTATAAGATAGGGTTCTGGAATCATCGTGAACTGAGTCATTACAGAATTTTCACTATAAAAACTTTTATGTAATGTTTCAAACCCTAAACTCTAGATGCTATTCACATAAGTTAGTAAGGTATATGTGGTAAAATGTTCCACTTTTCGGTCATCTTAAATTTGTAGATACACCCTTTGTAAGATAGGGTATCTGACTAGTCCTATTGACCAGTCTCAAGAAGGTGTTCCAGGTAAAAAAATCATAACTTCTTCCTAGAGTATCCAAATTGAGTGGGACTAGTTTCATTGGATCGTGGACAGTCTGTAGTATTTTTGGTGTGAGGTTCAGAATTTTATATCAATTATTTTGTGTGGGGAATGCTATAAAAGTGATATCTCCTGGAAAGGCCAAAAATCGGCAAGTTGTGGGGAAGTTACCATAAATTCCACTTGGCACATCAAATTTTGATCAGACCTATGGAATTGTAGAGAATAAATATCATAGAACTACATAAAATAAAGTTTCATACCTAGAAGGGCCAAAACTTGGGAGATACAATAGAACAAAGATTGTCTAGCAGAACCACCTCAAAATCAAGGTTCAAAAGTGATACTTGGCCAACATGCCACACAAAAAGGGAACTTATACACAAAATAATCCTCCAGACAATCCTACTTGGACTCTTGATTAATATGAATAAATATATAGGGACATAAATGATTTACAAAAGAATATAGTAACAAAAGATGAACTACAAGAGATGATGGAGAGTTTAAAAGGGGAGATCATGAAAGTATTGAAAAATTTCGTAACAGAGAAGACACATGAAAGTGAAAATGCATCCCATGAAATTCATGATGAGGACACAAGGAAGGTGAATCAAGAATGGAGAAACCCCAACTTTGGTTTGAAGACCAACCA